>JABXJD010000591.1:200000-261631 GCA_013375575.1 Percina caprodes | reverse complement strand
GGGATTTAAATACCTTGGGGTCTTGTTTGCGAGTTACATTCAGTTTATCGCAACGTTGTGACAAAAATGGAGCTGAGCCCAAAAGGCAAAGCTATCGATCTACCGGGCAATTTTTGTTCCTATCCTCACCTATAGTCATGAAGGCTGGGTCATGACCGAAAGAACGAGATCCAGGGTACAAGAGGCCAAAATGGGTTTCCTCAGGAGGGTGGCTGGCGTCTCCCTTACAGATTGGGTGAGAAGCTCAGTCATCCGAGAGGAGCTCGGAGTAGAGCCGCTGCTCCTTCGCGTCGAAAGGAGCCAGTTGAGGTGGTTCGGGCATCTGGTAAGGATGCCTCCTGGGCGCCTCCCTAGGGAGGTGGTCCAGGCACGTCCAGTTAGGAGGAGGCCTCGGGGATGACCCAGGACTAGGTGGAGAGATTATATCTCCAACCTGGCCTGGGAACGCCTCGGGATCCCCCAGCCGGAGCTGGTTGATGTGGCTCAGGGAAGGGAAGTTTGGGGTTCCCTGCTGGAGCTGCTACCCCCGAGACCAGATACTGGATAAGCGGATGAAGATGGATGGATGGTTACCTAATGTTTGAGTTAGAAAAATTAGGAATTATTGAGACTAAAATTAAAGGAATGGATGTTGATGATAATCACAGACTGGAATATGTCAACTTTTACTCTCAATACTATTTCAAAACCACTTCAATTGTTTTTTCAAATGCTATAAAATTGAATAAGACGCCCCAAAATTAATGAAAGTAGAGATTTGTACTTGCCAAAGAGCGTTGTGTGGAATCAATCATGTTATTTTGGGTAGTTAAAAAGAACATTGATATAGGAAAACGGGTCAATTTGACCCGAGGACAACATGAGGGTTAAGGTCTCAAGTGGGTTTATGTTAGACGATGGTATAGTCCTTTAAAGCTACAGTGTGTAGTTTCTGTCGCCCCCATGAGGAATTCTAAATAATGACGACAAAACTGTCGGCGCATCCACATGATACAAGCCTTCAGTGATCACGCAGCACCCCCATCCTTCCTCCACACAGTTGCTAGTAGCCATGGAGGTCACGGAGGATTAAAACAACATGATGGACTCTTCAGAAGAGATAATTATCTTCACTCGAGTTTCTGCACGGGAATTTCGCCGGACGCCACAATCTTTTGAGCATAGTCATACTCAGAAATACAGAGAGAGTTATGTGAAGCTGATGGTCTTAATTAGCAACTTATTTGGCAACGGCTTGAATGTAACGGACGTTCATTGATATCAAAAAGTTACGCACTAAAGCTTTAACTTCTCAACCAGCATTACCAACCGTCTCATAACTGTCTTTTTCTTTTTCTTGTCCCCTCAGAGGATCCGGGCGTCTGGCCTCCTGCTGCTGGAGACGATCTTGTTCGGCTCTCTGCTCCTCTACTTCCCGGTGAGTGTCTGACCGAACTGAGTGTCAGAGATTAGAGCTCTTTACGGATCACTGCACAGCACAGCCCCACGGATTATATCATAATGGACCATTTGTGGGAGGGTAAATGGTGTGTGTGTGTGTGTGTGTGTGTGCGTGCGCGTGGTCGGCCAGCTTTTATAACAATCAATCAATTTTTAGATTAATTTTACCATTTAAAGATCTGTTAATGGAAGTCGGCCGTGACTTTTTAGAGGTAATGAAATGATAAACGTTTCTGCTCCGGTAGAAGCCAGACGTCCATATGAAATCAACATTGTTTTATTTGCAATGCATGGAGGAAAAACTACATTACCCACAATCCTAAATGTAACAGCGATGGTTAGAGCCCGACCGATAAAGGACTTTTAAGGTCGATACAAATACAAATATTTGGTTATTGAAAAATCCAATATGCCGATATATTGGCCGACATACTGTATATTTTTTAAAAATCCAGAAACGTGTTACAAAACATAAACAGATTTCTATAACATTAATTATTTGTAGTTATTTATGAGTTCTCACTACAATAATATGATAATAATTTGTTTTATTGTCACAACAGAACATCAAAATATATTAAAGATGTGATAAATAAAATGTAGAAAAATACAAACTTAAGATATGAAACTTAAAGTCCTTTAAACAAAAACACATTAACAAAAAAAATTAAAAATCAGTGTTGCCAACAGGGACGTTGTAGAGCGTCCTCTGGTGGACAGACTATGCAACGCCATCACTAACAGGGACGTTGTAGAGCGTCCTCTGGTGGACAGACTATGCAACGCCATCACTAACAGGGACGTTGTAGAGCGTCCTCTGGTGGACAGACTACGCAACGCCATCACTAACAGGGACGTTGTAGAGCGTCCTCTGGTGGACAGACTATGCAACGCCATCACTAACAGGGACGTTGTAGAGCCCTCTGGTGGACAGACTATGCAACGCCATCACTAACAGGGACGTTGTAGAGCGTCCTCTGGTGGACAGACTATGCAACGCCATCACTAACAGGGACGTTGTAGAGCGTCCTCTGGTGGACAGACTATGCAACGCCATCACTAACAGGGACGTTGAAGAGCGTCCTCTGGTGGACAGACTATGCAACGCCATCACTAACAGGGACGTTGTAGAGCGTCCTCTGGTGGACAGACTACGCAACGCCATCACTAACAGGGACGTTGTAGAGCGTCCTCTGGTGGACAGACTATGCAACGCCATCACTAACAGGGACGTTGTAGAGCGTCCTCTGGTGGACAGACTATGCAACGCCATCACTAACAGGACGTTGTAGAGCGTCCTCTGGTGGACAGACTATGCAACGCCATCACTAACAGGGACGTTGTAGAGCGTCCTCTGGTGGACAGACTATGCAACGCCATCACTAACAGGACGTTGTAGAGCGTCCTCTGGTGGACAGACTATGCAACGCCATCACTAACAGGGACGTTGTAGAGCGTCCTCTGGTGGACAGACTATGCAACGCCATCACTAACAGGGACGTTGAAGAGCGCTCTGGTGGACAGACTATGCAACGCCATCACTAACAGGACGTTGTAGAGCGTCCTCTGGTGGACAGACTACGCAACGCCATCACTAACAGGGACGTTGTAGAGCGTCCTCTGGTGGACAGACTATGCAACGCCATCACTAACAGGGACGTTGTAGAGCGCCTCTGGTGGACAGACTATGCAACGCCATCACTAACAGGGACGTTGTAGAGCGTCCTCTGGTGGACAGACTATGCAACACCATCACTAACAGGGACGTTGTAGAGCGTCCTCTGGTGGACAGACTATGCAACACCATCACTAACAGGGACGTTGTAGAGCCCCTGGTGGACAGACTATGCAACACCATCACTAACAGGGACGTTGTAGAGCGTCCTCTGGTGGACAGACTATGCAACACCATCACTAACAGGGACGTTGTAGAGCGTCCTCTGGTGGACAGACTATGCAACACCATCACTAACAGGGACGTTGTAGAGCGTCCTCTGGTGGACAGACTATGCAACACCAACACTCATAACATGGTTGACAGTCCGTTTTTATTTTTTAAATATTCATGATGAATGGATATTAAATAATGATAATATATATATATATATATATATTTTTTTTTTTTTTTTTTTTTAATCAGCCATTATGAATGCTGATACCGATAGATCGGGAAATGTCTGATATCAGCCAATAACATCAGCCCGCCGATATATCGGTCGGGCTCTAGCGATGGTTACGTGGAGCTCGCTGTTGCCATGGAAATGTTTACCGCACCTGCAAACGGCTAGCGAGCTGCTACCACTGAAGTCTATAATCGGTTCTCTACACAGTCTTGTACATTTTGCCTTTTTTCAGTTTTCAATATGTTTTATGGTCGCGATTCATCTCGTAGCTAGCTTGTTGGCTTGGGACTCGCAACCCGCTCTCCTGGATGAAAGTCCTGTGGGTTTTTTATCAATTCTTTACGTGGAATTTGGCGCTCTTATATATTTGTTATCTTACGTTCTGCCGTTATTATAAACGTACATATGAGATGTCATTGCTGCTTCAACAAATGACCTAAGGGGGCGTTTTTTGGGGGAGGACGGTCTCAAATATTTTTTTTCTCATCAAGTGACATCTCCCTATAAATAAAAGTCCACTTTCCATTAAACACAGCACAGATTTAATCCCCTGTGTAATTACTTTTCTAGCTTGTTTAGAATAAATGAAACGAGGTAAGGATTTTTGCATGAGCAACGATGAGATTACAAACTGAAGATTAAAAATCCAACCATGGGTACGACCTCAGTGACAAGCAAAAAGCACGTTGTCATAGCTACCCCGTCGCCTGCTATTACATGTCGATTGTATTGTCTGCACTTGTTGTCTTGTTGTTGTGCTGTTTTATCTTGTGGCATGATCAGTGTTTTACTGGAGGACCGCAATGGAATTAAGCTTTAAGACCTTATTGTGTTTTCATCCTTTTAATGTCGGCCTATGTAATTACGGCTGTGCAGTGTTACATATGAGTGTCCTTTTTAATAATTGTCAAATAAATCAAACAAAAAGGATTTCTGAAGAGGCCTGGATTTGATATTCCCAGTCGCTGCCATCTTGGCAGGTACAGGAGACAATCCCCATTCATTTACCTGAATTAGGATTTTTTAAGGATTGTGATTAGCATTGGGTTCATTTGAGCTTGAGGTTGACTCTGACATACATTCAGTTTACAGAGTGCTTTCAGAGCATTTGATGGTGATTTTGGAGGTTTTGCAGTTGGTGGTGCTTTGTCATTCTGAGATATAACTGTAAAACCATGATGGAAGACAGGACAGGAAGTGCTGGATATACGCAACATCTTTTTTTGCATTTTGGGACGGGTTTTGTTTGGAGAAATTCAAACGGTAAATTGCAGCCCACGCAGCTGACTGTAGTTCTGAAAGTCTGATAAAAAGGTCAGAGTTCACGCTCTCATCTCAGCTAGGGGTCACTGTGGTCCGGCAGCCACTTCATCTACAAACAGATCCCCTGCTGGAGGGCTTGTTTTGGTGTGGAGAATCATCATCATAGTGCTGAAAGTGAAAGGTGCAATGTTTCGGAAAGCTTATTGATGGAAAAGAATTAAAGAGAGCAAAACTGGTTTAATATATTGACAGTTAGTCATTAACTTGAGTCTTTTCTTTTCATACCACTTTCTACTTCTTCTCCATATTGAAATATTGGAGTTTGTACTTCACTACAGAAGTGGACAACTTTAGTTATTAGTTACTTTACAAATCAGGATTTCTTATAAAGCCATTTCTCACTATTTTCACTCATTTTAAACATAATCAGCAGATGAATCTACAATGTAAGTAGTTAGTTAATAGTTTAAAATGAGCTCCACATCAACCAACTACAACAGTAAAATAAAATCTGCTTTTACATAAACGCATGAGTACTAATAAGCAGTGTTGCACACAGTTACTTTGAAAAAGTAACTTAGTTATTTTTCAGATTACTTGATTTTAAAAGTAACAAAGTCAGATTACAAGTTACTTTATTAGTGAAAAAAAATGACAACAGGTTTACTGTGAGGTCGCTCGGCATTGACAGAAACAGGGATCTTGTTTATTATGGCACGAAAGAGAGCGAGTCAACCGTGTTTAAGGGCAGCGTTTCCTCTACAACATACTACCCTACCAACTTCTCCAACTCCCCACTTACTGGTTTTGCACCAAAGTCCAGCTTTTGTTGTTTGGGTGGTGGGGGGGACCTACTGCTCTCTGCTTCGCACCACCTGGTGGGACTTGCTCTGCATGTTTGACTGCAGTGTTGAAGTGTTTCTTCAAATTTGACGTAGTATTTTTGTAGCTAGATAGCACTTTGTCACCACCAGCACAGAGCGTACAACAAACCTTAATATTGCCATCTTTAACTGACACAAACTGACTGTATTTCCAGCTAGAAAACGCACATCTCTCTCCTCCCTCCATTGTTGTTTATGTTTTTGTGTCACTGCGTGGTAGTCTACACGTGAACTGTCCTCGTGCTGAAAACGTGACTTGTTGCATACATGACTTCACTCCCCGAGACGCAAGAAGAAAGCAAAAATATATATTTGTACTAAGGAAAATGACAAAAACACTGTAGTAACGCACAGTAACTTGGATTAGTAACTTTAATCTCATTACTGGTTTGGAAATAGTAACGCGTTACGTTACTGAAAACAGTAGTCAGTAACGTGTAGTAACGTGTTACTGGCATCACTGCTAATAAGTAATAATAATAGTTATAGTTCAACAGGAATTCATAAATTAATCTATTGGAAAAATAGAATCTTGATCAGATGATGACACTATATGAAAAGTCAGAGGATCACCAAAGTTATTACAGTTCATCTTGAGGGGAACATGAATGTCTGTACCAAATTTTGCAACAATGCATTGCACTGTGCAATTGCAATTCAACTGTGCAATGCACTGGAAGGCAATGCATTGCACAGTTGAAAACTACAAGTATAAACCTCATGGTGGCGATAGAGAAAAAGTCAAGGGATCAAAGTGATTAGGATTCATAGAAGCTTCATGTTGTTATTAAAGAGGACCTTGGGTATGTCCCAGGTCTTTAAATTGTTTTGTCGTTACCTTTTAGTCCGTCTTATCGAGGAAGCATGGGAGAGACGCGAGGAATTCATGTGAGGAGAGAGGAAACAACAGAAATGTGCTTTTAGGGGGATGAGACGTCATTTCCTCTGAAGCGTCACATGAATTTGTCAGCTCTATGGGCGGAGTTAGCTACAGCTTTTAGCTGCACGGCTTTTGGGAAGGCTGCTCTTGTGTATCCTCACTCATAGCTCCTCGGACATCCTTCCTCAAACCTCGCTCCTAGCTCCTCGGGCCATGAATAAGAGCTTAAAGGGTAACTACCATTTTTTTCCAACCTGGACCCTATTTTCCAATGTTTTTGTGTCTAAGTGACTGATGGGAACAACAATCTTTGAAAATTATCCAGTATTAAGCGAGATTGCTGCAATCGGCAGCAGCGAAACAAGCTACAACGTAAATTAAGAGGGCAGTTGTGCAGCTTGTATTCACTTTTACAAAAGTGCTTGTTTTGCCGCAGACAGGCTCAGATTAATATTCTAAGTGTATGACAACATTATTGAAAGGCTTTCTAAGGAGGTTGGCCTTTCTGTTAAAGAGTAAGATCCTTTTTTTAAACGAAATCACGCTCGCTGAACCCACCAGACTCCATGTAAATAAACAGTCATTTTAGCATTGTAAAATACAATTTATTCAAAGTCGACAGAAACAAAATAAAGCTATGAAAACCCTTTTTGGGTCATCTTTCCACTTTTACAACCATCACAACTCTAGTTTCGGTTGAAATAAACACATAGTTTATCAATTTACATGTGAAAATATGTTGGCTCTATACACACTGAAAGTATTGCTTTTTTTAAATGGAGTCTGGTGGGTTTAGCTCTAGCAACTTTAGAGTTGTTTCTGTTTAAACAAAAAATGTCTCAAAAGAGGTTTTAAAGGTCTATCTCTGAAGGGATCCTTTTCCATAATGTTGTCACACACTTACAATATTTATCTGAGCCTCTCAGCAGCAAAACAAGCACTTTAAATACAAGCTGGACAATTGCTCTATTATTTTACATTGTAGATTGTTTCTCCGCTGCTGACTGCAGCGATCTCTCTTAATACTGGACCAATGTCAAAGATTATTGTTTCTATCAGTCACTTAGACACAAAAATATAGGAAAATAGGGTCCAGGTTCTCCATCTATAACAGAGCCCCCAATCTGCCTCTGAGTGCAGGCCATTTTTAATGATTAAAACTGCCTTCGTCTGGATGATACCGCCCGTCAGCTCTGATTCTATATCTATTCACTCAGAGTGGTTTCATCCTTTATGAGCGGTTCCAAAGCAATGATGTAAAATTGCATTCACAGTTTATGCTTTGGCTGATACACTTATCCAGAGTGATGGAGACGGACTGTCACAGCAGAATGAGCTTTAATTCCTGGATTACAGTCCTCCATTTCACTGCCATGTACTGAACACAGACAAAAGGGACAACCTGTTGTTGAATGTAACAAATAAAAAAATTAAAAAAACATTTAGTTTAGACATCATGCCTTTTAAATCGGGCAATTTTTGTCTATTAATGCTGATGAGACATGTTAATGATTAATAAAAATAAACAGTATAAATTATTTAAATTATTACTAGGGATGGGTTAAAACAATCAATTCTCCAGTTAAATCAATCTTGGTTTGAGTGACCTGATACTGATTAAAAAGCAAATCCAGCAAATTTGAATATATGCATTTTTGCAATGGATGTGCAACAGTGGCTCTGAAAAATTAGCCTCGGGTCTCTTTTTCATATGCACCCCCCAAAAGAAAATGTCCCACGAAATATGAAACAATGGTAACTGTTCACACGATACAGTAATGTGAGCTAATTAAATTAGCTGGATAAATGGTTAAACATCATTAGCTCTTACCAGTGCATCGCCGTGTGTATTTCGTCCACAGCAATCCCACCAATCGGTCCCAAAACGTCCCAGTTTGAGAGGAAATGTAGTAAAAGTAGTCTTTGAAAATCTTTACAATCATTCACCGAAAGAACCAAGCAGGCCGGCCTTGTTGCACAATCCAAATTTTCTTCAAATCTTGCCATTTTCAGGGCAATCACCTAAAGAAAGCCTTTTAACTTTTTTGCCAGAGGAAGCTGTAACCCTGTAACTTTCTTCTTTTTTTGTTACATTTGTCTGTTACCATCACTAGCACTTATACAACACTAGTAACAACAATAGTAATAAACGTAGTAATAGTCATACTTGTAAGCAGGGACGTAGCACAAACGTCTGAGCCTTGTAGAAAGTAATTCTCTATGGGCCCAATCCCACACCCACAGCTATTCATTCCAGCATATTTTGGGCCCCTCATCACATAAGGGCCCCTGGCTACCCAGTTCCATTTACACCCCCCAGTCTGACACCCTGTGCTAGTAAGCTGCAGTAATAGTAGTAGAACTACTATGATGGTTGTGTAGTTTGACTTACTGTGAGTGTCTCTGTCTCTCTGCAGGTCTTCATCATGTACTTCAAGCCGAGTGCTTTCAGGTGTATTCTGCTCCGCTGGGTCCGAATGCTTGGCTTCTCCATCGTCTACGGGACTGTCACTCTAAAAATGTACAGGTAGGTTTGGTTTCTTTAATTTTTACAGTGACACCCCGTTACATTTCAACAACAACAACAATAATAATTGTAGTGGCAATCTGTCCACAAATAATGCCACTGGGTGAAATCTGAAGCCCTTTCCAACTCTTGCTGGTGCAAATAATGAGGTCCGCCGTCGTCGTACGTTTAATCGTTTATTGTACAAAAAGTTTCGATAAAAGCATATACAAAAAGACCGACTTGAGTGATTAAAAGCCGAGAACGACGAGATCTAAAAACATTACTCTCACACAGCTGAGGTTGAAAAACTGTGTGGCTTCCCGGATCCAGATTTCCCATCCACCTCACCTGTGATTCCCTTTATAATCTCCAATTAGCACCCACAAACAGGTGCGCAGGTGACGTAACAAACAACCATTTACACAGACCTACCACCCACACACACACTACACACATAGCAAACGTATATAGCCAAATTGGCCATTACACACCGGCCCCTAATTGTTACTGTATAATAACATAACAATTTCCCACATTAGTAATGGAGCCAATGACAAAATTATTCAATAATGTCCATAGTGCAAGTGTGCATGTTTAGTCAATGTTCATGTCCAGTAAGTATTCATGGAGTAGGTAACCCCAAGGTAGAGAGTTCTTAGCCTCCTCCAGCTGCTGCCATAGAAATTCCACCATCAGCCTTTGATTTTTCATGGTTTTTCATAGCTTTATCGGATTTGAAAGATTTGTCACAGGCTGGGCAGTACGAATCATCATAATAATCATCAATTGTCAATTTGTGTCCATTGGGCTGCTCTGCATCTCCGTTCTTCTCCTGTGGGTCAATCTCCAGCTCTTCTTTCTCACTGTTGGATGCATCTCCAAACTCGTTTCCGTACTGAGCCTCCATCTGCTGCTGCTCCTTCTCAAGCTTAGACATGGCTGCCCAGCTTTGATCCTTGTACTCCTCCGCCAGTTTGACCTGTCTGAGCCTCTGCTCCCGCCTTAGCTCCTCCAGGACCTTCTTGTGGACCTTTTCTCTGGTCTTCTTGTTCTCCCTTTTCCTTCCTTTTTTCTTTTTCTTCTTTTCTTTTCTACTGTTAAGTTCAGCTGAACTGTTCATGATTGTTATAAAGTTGAGATCTTCTCTGGACGTTTCTGGCTGGTCATCCACTGACTTCTCATTGAAGTTGTGGTTATATTGCTTTACCAGTAATTGCTCCTTGGTTATTCTGTTAGCTGTAATAGTGAGACAGCTACTCTCAGTCTCATTGCTTCCTTTCACAGGTCCATTGATAACCCAGCCGAGTAAGGTTCTGACGGCATAAGGTCCTTCACCATTACTGTGTATCACTTGCCATGGTTCCAGCACTTTTGGAACATTTGTCCCAATTAAAAGCTCCACCTCAGCGTTGATTACAGGAATTTCCATTGAGCTTAAGTGTGGCCAAGCACTTAAGTCTTCCTGTCGTGGAATATTGTCACGCGACACAGGCATCTTAGACTGGGTGTACACTTCAGGCAACTCAAAGTAGGTTGTACCAGTAAGTGCAGCTATCTCCAGTCCCGAGATAACATGACTATCAACAAGCTTTTCTTCATTCATAGTCCTTAATAGGATTTTAGCACTCCTTCCTCTGACCTTTAGCTCCCTCATAAGTCGCTCAGAGCAGAAAGTGGCTGTGCTGCCAGGATCCAAGAACGCATATGTAGTTAGCAATTTGCTGCCTGTCTTTGCCTTAATCTTTACAGGCACAATTGCCAAGACACTGTCCGATGCTCCGGCCCCTATATAGCCACATGTCTTGGGAGACCCTGCACATCCATTTCCTGATGCTTCCTGCTGCGTGTCCTCAGAATTGGTTTTCTTCTCCTTTGAATGGATGTGAAGGATGGTAGGATGTTTCAGATTACACAAGTTGCAGGAATGACGCCCATGACAGTCTCTGCTAATGTGTCCCACAGATAAACACCCAAAACAAACACCTTTCTCCTTCATGAAGTTAATCTTTTCACTGTGCAGCAAGTTCTCCATTTTGGGACACAACTCCAATTTATGATCCTCTTCACACAGCAGGCACAACACTCTTATTGGTTCATCAGGTAAGTTTCTCTCATTTTGTGTTTGAGGCTCAGGTTGAGAATTGACAGCTGTGACGGAAGTAGCAAAACTGCTTCCTTTTCCTGTAACACGTACTTGTGAAACTTTGTTTCCTTCTTTATACTTAAGTGTTGAGGTAAATGTGTCCTGAATGTTTCCAAAAAGTGGATTGGAAGCAATAGCCACTTGTCTTTCAATTAAGTTGACAATATCACTGAAACCTGCTTGGCGACTGTGCTTCTCCTGAAGCTCATAAGCAGTGTTTCTCCATTTATATGGTAGCTTCGAGACAAGAGCACGTATGTTGGATGGCATATTCATCTCTGACATGTAGCTGATGTCCTCCATAGCATTACAGCAAACACGTAAAAACAAAGCAAACCCTTGCAAAGCTTCAAGGTCTTCTGATTTTACTGATGGCCATCCAAGAGCTTTCTCCATGTATGCAGTGGCTACTTTTTGTTTATTTCCAAAGTGTTCTTGTAAGAGGATCCTTGCTCTTTGATATCCTCTGTCTGGTGGCATGTGTTGACAGCTCTTGACCACCTCCCTAGGTTGTCCTTTGGTATATTGCTCCAAAAGTATAAACAGTCTATGTTGCTAGCACCCTTTCTTTCCACACCATGCTCAAATGCTCTAATAAACGCGCTGTACTCAAGAGGATTTCCATCAAATGTTGGTATATCTCGTGGAGGTAGTGATGACGAAGAATGTTGTTGCACTAGTAGAGCTGTTATTTCATTCTGTCGTTGCATGATGGAAAGAAGATTGCCTTGGTCCACATTAGTTTGCGTCAGGTCAACATTTTGAATGGACTCCTTTGTGTGAGGTATTGCCTGATAGGTTTCCTGAAACAGTCGAGGCATGCTTGGTTGGGAATTCAGAACATGAGCTCTTGATCCAATATGCTGTGAAAGTATTTCCTTATGCCGTGCTCCCATTGATATGGAAGTTTTGTCACCTCCTATTGGTATACAATTGAACTGTTGATTTGAGTCTTGTGGCTGCACCTCCATTAGCACTGCAGCACTGCCACCTCCTATTGGTGAATGATTGAAATGATAATTTGAACTTTGTGGAACAAATTCCGTAGCAGAGGGTCTGAGCGAATGTTTACGTTTAAAACTTTGCAGATACAAATTCATTCCATCTGATTGAGCCCTGGAGCTCTGCCCATCAGAACCTCTGTACACATTAACCTTTGCAGTTTGAACAGCAATTTGACATTGCAATTCCAGCAATTCCTTTTTCTGTCGGATATGCTCCTCCTGAGCGTCCAGTTCGTGTTTTTCTTTAAGGGCAGCTGCCTTAGCCATGAGAGCAGCCCTTTCCGCCTCTGCTTTTAGGCATGCAGAGGACGTTAAAGACCTTGAAGACCTATGACTGTACTGGCCAGTTGATGAGCTTTTTTTGAAACCAACATTAGAAACGCTGTCCCCTGGACCAATGTCATCAGTAACCACAGTTATGGCTGGTGCAAGTTTGAGAACAGTTTTGTTTTTGCAGCATCATCATCATCATCATCATTACTCCCTTTGTCAAGCAACCATGTGTCCATGTTTTGTATTATTGCTTTATTTCTGTGCATTTGGGTTTCAAACCATTCATTTTGTTTTGACATTTCATCCTCAGGTAGCCACTGTTTCAATAAATCCTGCAACTGTTCAATTTCCACACATAGTTTCAAACACATTTCATACTTTGTTTGTACCTCAGACACATTTCCCTTTGAAAGCATCAATTGCTTAACTTCCTTTGTTAGTTTGTGTAGTTTCTTTATTCCGGAATTCCTTTCCTTTTGATTGGATATTATTTGTAATTCCAGTGCTTTGGCCGTTAGTTTGACCGATCTTTTACCACGTTCATTTTCCGTTTCACTTTGATTGACAGCTGCACACAAGTCACTCATTTTGACATCAACTTAGCAGAACTGCTGAAAGCTTTATAAAGAATTGTAGCAGGATGTACCTGTATCCTTTTATGAGAAGGCCAATCTCTTCCACACAGTTTGTAACAATTCTTGTTTTGTCCTACCGTGATTCTTCTGCGGTGCTTTGCGCAGGCTGTCTCTCAGTCCAAATGAGTGGAATCAGCTGACGCGGAATGAGTGAAGCGCGGCTCTGTCCTTCCACTTGCAAATCCAATTGTTCCGTCTTGTGAAGCTAGTTTTTCAACATTATGTAGTGGCAATCTGTCCACAAATAATGCCACTGGGTGAAATCTGAAGCCCTTTCCAACTCTTGCTGGTGCAAATAATGAGGTCCGCCGTCGTCGTACGTTTAATCGTTTATTGTACAAAAAGTTTCGATAAAAGCATATACAAAAAGACCGACTTGAGTGATTAAAAGCCGAGAACGACGAGATCTAAAAACATTACTCTCACACAGCTGAGGTTGAAAAACTGTGTGGCTTCCCGGATCCAGATTTCCCATCCACCTCACCTGTGATTCCCTTTATAATCTCCAATTAGCACCCACAAACAGGTGCGCAGGTGACGTAACAAACAACCATTTACACAGACCTACCACCCACACACACACTACACACATAGCAAACGTATATAGCCAAATTGGCCATTACAATAATAATTCCTCCAACGTTCAGTTATCTACATTTTGTTTTCAGCGGTGAAACATTGTTTGATTTTTGCCTTGCAGGGTGCTGAAGGTGTTCCTCTCGCGCACAGCCCAGAGGGTGCCATACTTGTCCAGCCTCCACTTGCTGAGGATTCTGGGAGCGATGCTGATGACGGTCAGCTGGTTCCTGTGTGCGTGGACGGTCGGCGTCTTGCAGAACCGCGACAGGAACATCCCAGTGTTCATCACAACCTCCACGTCGGACGGCCGGGGTTTCAACATGTGTTACCTGGACCGCTGGGACTACATGATGGCTGTGGGTGAGTGGCAGCAGAGGTGAAGACAACCCTGGACACCTGAGAAAAGAGACACTTATATCATCTGAGCTGATAGATCCTTTCATTCAAACAAAGCAGTCATCACATATTTTTTATTTGTGTAAAATACTAAAAAGTTAGAATGGATGAAGCTATTTTCATCTCAATTTGCTCAGATTTTGACCTCAGATTAAGGTCAAGGCAGTTTGCTGGAAATTGCAAAAAAGATGATGTAAAAAATCCTTGCCAGAACTAGAAAATGCGGCTCTCCTTTCTCTGTCCTCAGCCCCTCCCTTCCAGTGATGGGAATAACAGCGTTTCTTTTTTCAGTAAGGAGTAATCTAACTGAAACTCTTACTCTCTTAATGACGCCGTTACCGTTACTGCCAAAAAAAACGTGGCGCCAACTATCATCTCGGAGCCGAGAGGCAAAGACTTCTTGTTCTTCCTTGTTAGTGGGCCGTGCACCAGACAAGCGCATAAATGCTAAAGCCAATCAGAGGTAGAGTTGAGCGGCTGTTCAAAAGCGTGCATAGTCGAACACAACGAACAACACAAGTCAGTCAACGAGAGACAGGTATTGCGAGCCCGAATGAGGGGTTTTGTGGAAGTTTCTGTACAGCGAGGGAGGAATTTCAGTGGCATGAGAGACCTTGTTGAAACAGAATAAAGACAGGCTGCAAACTGGTTTAAAGGGATAAGGTATTCGGTGAAAAGGTTTAATTGTTTTCTGCAGAGAACAATCAAAATGAAGAACAGCTTTCACAATGTACAGAGTTACAGAGTGGCCACAGTTCTGTGCCCCAAACAGTATATGACAGTTCCTTATATCCCCGTGCATCCAGCAGAAACCAGGTCATGTTTGGAAAACAGTTTAATCTTAAACATAACAATTAGTTAGCTCAAGCAGACGGTTGGATCTGTTACGTATTTCTGAATCTGTCCTTCGTGCGTCAAGTTTTCTTGACCGGTCATTCTATCTCAGCTGAAAAAGGACATCTTGTCTCTCTGGATAGGCTATGGTTTCGACCTGGGACCTGGGTCCAGGGACCTGGGACCTGCTATGATAAACACGGCTTAGACAACTGTTTCTGTCAGACTTTATGCCATTTGCCCTTGGAGGACAAATGCAGAGACATAACAAATTCAGTTGTCTCCTACAAGCTAAAGACAATGAGGAAAGATACAGAAGTCATATACTCTGAGTGGCATTGAAGAGCTTATTAATGAATAATATGAAAATCATTGGTTAAATGTAATTTTCCCATTACAGGGGCAATAAATATCAAAAGTTCCATAATATCTGTTATTTGTATTGATCCACTAGACATAATATCTACATACATGGCATTTGATTGGAGGCTAGTCTCACTTTGTCCCACACCAACATTAAAAGAGTTTAGATATGTGTACAGTTTCTGCTAATAATGTATTAAGTGTCCATTTCATTATAATATTCAGATTTATCATAAATAATTGAACATGCACACGTATTTTATGTTCCGTTAAAGAGGGGTGGAGTTCGGGGTCACATTTGAGCATTTAAAACGTACGCAATAGTTACTTTTATAATTTGTAACTAATTTAATTACTTTTTGGAAGAAGTAGCTAGTAACTGATTACTTTTTAAAAGTAACTTGCCCAACACTGCTCCCTTCATACAGTAACCTGTACGAGTACTGGTCATCATTCATTTCAATCATCCTCATCGTGATTGTGATCCTGATGCTGTTGTATTGTATTCTATGAGAATTACCATCCTTTTTCTTTGTAAAGCCCTTGGAGATGACTTGCTGAACACTCAAAGCCGCAAGCCTAAGGCTACGGTTAGCAGAAGGCTAAACTAAAGCAACATCTATCTCTGAAATGCTTTTGCTAATATGGACATGCGTTTATTGTCTTCCTTTTTTGGTGTTGTAGGCATTGTAGGCAGTTTTTGTCAATGCTGGAATATAAACTTTTTCTGCAGGATTCACCACCATTGAATCAGGCTTTCATCATCAGAAGGGACGGGGAGCACACGTATCTGCATTTTTAGAGCAGCCATTAGAAATGCTCTCTCTTTGAAATTACCTTTGATTGGCCAAAGTCTCCCGTCACATGCTACATTTTCTAAAGCATTTTTAGCAATGCATCAGTATTAGATTTAAAAAAAAAAAGCAGAACAATTGGTGCACTATTTATTGCTGAACTTACTTTCTTTTGCCGCAGCTGAGCTTCTGTTCCTGTGCTGGGGCAGCTCCCTGTGGACCGCCGTCAGGCCGGTGCCCTCAGCCTTCCACGAGCCTCGCTATATGGGCATCGCCATCCACAACGAGCTGCTTCTCTCCTCCATGTTTCACCTGTTCAGGTTAACAGCCAGTGTGTCTCTGAACCTCTGAAATGCAGTATAGTAATTACCTACATATGCCTGAGCAATACCCTCGGCAGTGTAATTGTACAAACGATGTGACATACTGTACAGTAATTTTGTTTTCTGTCTCCGTCAGGTTCACCTTTCCCTCTCTCGATCCTGATTGGATGTTGCTGCTCTCCTTCGCACACACCCATGTGACCATCACTGTGACACTCGCCCTGCTCCTCATTCCCAAGGTACCGTGCAGTTTTGATGTCATAGTACCAAGGTGAATCCATTTTTGGGTAGAATAACAGGTCAAAGTAAAAGGTCAACAATCATGGATTAAAAAAATGGAGATTGAGTTATCTAATCAACAAGTAGCCTATCTCAAAATTGGGTAAATGTTACCGTACAGTTACTTTCCACCACAGCTAACTTTTATTATATATAGGCAATGAAGGCATAACATGCAAAGTCGGTGGGCTTTGAAATTTCTTTCAGTATCTTACATTTTATGACAATCCATCCAATATTTATGGAGAAATTTCATCATAGAGTCAGGTGTATGTGAATGTGCATGACAAACAATGTTGTTCTCAAATGTGAAATGTTTACATGTGACTTTTACGTCTGTGTGTTCCACAGTTTCTATATGTGTCCAAGCCGGGAAGAGAGGAGATTGCAGCAGAGGTGTACGAAGATGAAGTGGACCTTCGACGCTCAGGCTCATACTTCAACAGCAGTTTTCACTCTGCTTGGAGTGAACACAGTGGAGTGGACCCAGATGACTTCCGGGTAAACTCTTTTGCCCCTTCAGAACGATGTTATCACTTTGCTTGGGGACATGATTTACAAAATGTAGAAGATATTCCAAAGGCCAGATTTAAATAAGGAAAACACCTTTAAATAAGAAAAATAAATGTCCCTTCATTTCAGTTATAATCACATGTAGACTCACTTAAACAGATCTTAAATATATTATAATTTAAATCCTAAATTATCAGTTAATAAGCAGTACATTTTACATACGTAGTATAACCTTTCTCCACCCTTTATCCTTATCCTAAATGGTGTTCTTCTTACATGAAAACGTGTCTGTTTCCTCTCCTCTGACTTGTTACTCTCCGTATCTTTTCCTCTCCTCAACCATTTCCTCAATCCCTTCATCAATTCCCTCCCTTCTTCATATGCACCAGGATGAACTGAAGAAGCTATATGCCCAGTTAGAAGTCCACAAGACCAAGAAGATGACCGCAAACAACCCTCATCTGACAAAGAAGCGAAGTTCTCGATGTGCATTGGGGAGATCCATTATTAGACGCATTGCTGAGATCCCAGAAAGCATGAGCCGGCAGTGCAGCCGCGACGACAAAGATGGATCCTCCCAGAGTAGAATCAATGTGAATCAGTCCGATTCCTTCAGGAGGGTCCCAGATACTGTCAGTAACAGTTACAGAAGTTCAATGAGATCACATTCACGATCACCATCCATGCGCAAGTCCCAAAGTGATCATCACTATGTCAGGGAAAGAGACCCTTCTTTGCATGACAGAATGTTAAAAGCCAATGCTGTGAAGAGATCTTCCCAGCACTCAGAGACAGAGTCCTTGGATATTCCACTGGGGGTCTGTAAGTCAGCCAGTGCCCAAAATCTGTCAATTGATACAAATCTCCTGCATCCTGATCACACCAAGCTTCATAAGTCCTGGAGTCTAACGTCCACGACCACCCAGTCTATGGAGACCATACCCAAGGTTAAGCAAGCCAGCACAGTGTTGACAAGATCCAGGCAGAGTATTTCCATAAGTGACCAGACCCGTAGTGCTCTCAGTCAGTCAGGATCATTCGACAAGGCTGAAGTCTGTCCTTGGGAGGTGGACCAAGAACAATCAGGGGACAAAAACCAGAAGCATGTCACCTATGCAAACTCTGAAGATGTTGAGGACAAAGGGCCCCTATCTCCAAAGATGCTTGTCTGTCCCTGGGAACATTTACCACCTGTAGAAAAGAATCCTTCAGAGGATAAAGGAATAGGTGAAAGTGAGTCACCAAAACCACAGGCTCCTGTGTCTGCTAGTGCACCAGGGACTCCAAGACCAAAGGTCACAAAAGAGCAACGTGTCTTCTCCTTCCGCACTGCCACCACCAGTAAGTGGCTCTCTGTGAAATCAGTTATGAGATCTGTGGATGCAATGAAGTCCAGTATGGAGGGAGATTTAAATAAAGAGGATTCTGTTTCACAAAAAAGTCAGGAAAGTGCTTCCACAACGCCAAGATCGAGATCATCTAGTAGACGTCCAAGCATTGAAAAGAGGTCACTGCAGAAAAGAAGTATGACAACAGCAGACAAACCATGCCTTGTGAAGCAGAATGCCATCAGACTTTCCTCTGGGGATTCTTCCGACAGAAGCCCAAGAAAGTTTGTGATTGTAAAATCTGCTGTCTACTCTTGGGACACAGATGAGATGCAAAAAGATGGCACTTGTGAAAATGTGTTTTTATCAAGGCAGAATAGCAGACGTAGTAGTGGAAGTTCTTGGGAAACTGCCAGCAGCTGTAGAACTCCTTTAACTCACAGAAGAGGTAGTAATCGAATTACACCAGTCCGCAATATTTCCTATGCTGATGTGTGTCCATGGGATGGATCTGGTACTTCCCAGGAAGGAGAGAGACCAAAGAACCAGCAGAGCATTAAAGCAGATGTCTGCCCTTGGGAATCCCAGGTATCGGAACCGTCTAATGTATGTCGGCGGGATTCTCATGAGCAAAGGAATGTGAGAAGACAAAGTATTCGTGGTGAGGCGTGTCCTTGGGAATCGCAGGATATTCCCATTATTTCTTATACTAACACGTCCAAAGATTCACAGACCCAACTGTCTTTGAAACGTCCAGCAGATGTTTGTCCCTGGGAGACTGCAGAAAGTCCCCAACCTTCAATACGGCAAGATAAGGAATATACCAATGTTTGTCCATGGGTTGTTCAGGACAACGCTGAAGTTGTATATGAAAACCTAAGTCCTTTCCAGACCAAGAAAGGCCTGGCGGTGCCCCTTGAGCAAGAAGTTATGAAAGCTGCCGTCTATCCCAGTGCATCAAAAGAAAGTTTAAGTGATGAGAAGCAACCCAATGCTAAATCACCTGCCCAGCATTTGGGTAAGCAAGTGACCAAGGCAGCAGAAAGTTGTCCATGGGATTTCCCTGATCCACCAAAAAACGTAGGAAACATTTGTCCATGGGAAGAGGAGAACATCGAGCCAACAAATACAGGCTCAACAACACAAATTAAGATAGATATTTGTCCATGGGAGGCTGAAAATCAAGACAAACCACAAGACTTACAAAAGGGTGTCTCGCCTTTGATAATTGATTCCGTACAGACTGATAGGAAAGACGACACAACAGTAAACATATGTCCCTGGGAAACTGACCTCCCTGAGACCAAAGCAGCAACCAAGGTTGTGGTAAAAGGACTGGAAAAGCTGGCAGATGTTTGTCCATGGGAAAGTGGCGAACCAGAATCTGGAAAGCCTCAGACCCCCAGTCATGTAAAGAAAGACACATCTCGCACAAGTATTTGTCCATACAGAGATACAGAGGAAGCAGGGGTAGTTAAAACTGAAGTATCAAAAATATCAGAGAAGCTACAAGGAAAAGGAAATTCCAAAGGTGAGACAGAAGCCCCAAAGGTTCTCAAAAAGCAAGACAGGGCTCTGGCAGATGTTTGTCCATGGGAGACAGATGAGCCAAAGGTCCTCAAAAAGCAAGATAGCGCACGGGCAGATGTTTGTCCATGGGAGACAGACGAGCCAAAGGTCCTCAAAAAGCAAGATAGCGCACGGGCAGATGTTTGTCCATGGGAGTCCGATGAGCCAAAGGTCCTCAAAAAACAAGACAGCGCACGGGCAGATGTTTGTCCATGGGAGACAGACGAGCCAAAGGTCCTCAAAAAACAAGACAGCGCACGGGCAGATGTTTGTCCGTGGGAGTCCGATGAGCCAAAGGTCCTCAAAAAACAAGATAGCGGACGGGCAGATGTTTGTCCGTGGGAGTCCGATGAGCCAAAGGTCCTCAAAAAACAAGATAGCGGACGGGCAGATGTTTGTCCGTGGGAAGCTGAAGAACCAGGAGTTGTAAAAAAGCAAGACAGCACTGAAGCAGACATTTGTCCCTGGGAATCCAAGGATCCACAAACCTCAACCGAAATCAAAGTTGATATTCCCAACAGTGACCAAGATGAGGTCACAGAGACCCGGGGGTCATTCAGTGTAGAAGAGACTCCAGCAGATAACGTCAGCGAGCAGATAGATGACTCTAGAGAAAACTTAGCCCTGGGCCGGCGTGATGCTTTGTGTCCCTGGGAGATGGAAAGGAGCAGATCTGGTTCATTCACAGACAATGCCTCAGACGTCTTTACATGGGAGCCTGAGAATATTCCAGAGGAAGATGAAGAGGATGATGATGCTGAATGTGCTGCGGAGGCTTTTGTATTCCCACCTGACTTGTGATCTACATCTAGCCAGCCTCTGCTTTCACTTTTGACCCCTTCAACTAAATCAAAGGGACGGTGAACTCGACCATTTTGGTGGTACTCTATTGATGGTCAAGCCCATATTTGATGTTCCACGGGTAGGTCAGAGTGCCGGGTCATCTCATGAACAGCTCCCCTTTAGCTGCCAGAGCTGAAAAAAGCTTGGACAATTACTTGGGCTAATCAAAGACAGAACTTAGGGCTGTTACTTCAAGTTGGACTATCCATTTGGGCCAGATACTTGATGAGATGGACACAATAAGTGGTGCAAACTTGACTGGAAAAAAGTTATCTTTTAGGTGAAGCTGATGGAAGGGGATCTAAGGTGTTTAGATGAAGTCCCTTTTCTTCCTGCTTCTACCCCCCCCCCCATTTTAAATTGAAATGTTTTTGTGTCTTTGTATGTTTTTAGGTGACAATACACATATTTTCCATGTGCGTACAGTATATTGGACCCATGGTTAGGGTGCATATATCACAAAACCTAAACATAACCAGTCCACAGTGCTCGCAATCACAAATACAGCACAACAGATGGGACACTAAGTGTTACCATCCGTCAGATAAACCAGTCCAATTTTGTTCTTTTGTGGAAGTTATATTTTCAAAGTACAAGTGTTAAATGTAAAGGAGTCATCCAGGAATAGAAAGGATGTCAAATTACATTTCTTTTAAGTGTTAATGATTGAAACTATGCATTCCTGTTTGCTTAAGTGACTAAACTGCAATGATCATTACTACTTTTGATTTAGTCAGTATAAAGGGAAACACATTTCACCACTTTAAGAGAACACCATTAAAAGAAATACTTAAATCACCATAATCTCAAGACTTACACCCTAAACTAAAAAAAAATACAGCCCTTACAGTGGAGTAAAAACTGCATAATCATTGTATATGAGCATTGATAAAGTCATGCCAATGTTTTTTAAATGCACTGGACATCAGTTTCTCTAAGATGGGACAATGAGGTTAACATTGTGTGGAAAATACATGCTTTTAAATGTTTGGTAATTGCAAAAAAAAAATCTAATTGTATAGGACATGACCTGCTTCCATCTCTGAAATTAACTAAATGTTTCAATAATGTGAGTTTTGAAGGTGAAGCCTTAGTTTCAATAACAAAAGGCTGCCCCCTATTTGCTGATTAGTTGAATTATTGCTCATTTAGGTCTTGTCACGTCCGGGTTCTTTATGCAGGTAATGATATCAGTCATTATAGTCATTGCTGGGAAAAAAAAGTCACAGCAGAAATTTTCACAAATATTCTTATTGGATATAGGATATTCTTCTGGATTACTCCGTTGATATGCAGACAGCCGGTAATACTCTTAGAAATGAGATTGTTCATAGATTAGTAAAAGATATCTTATGATCAGTCTCAAACAGAAAGATCTGCTCTCACTTTTCAACGGGGATCAACAGTTTTTCTGCTTGGGGTGGAGATTTGTTGAGATTAAGCTCCCTACACATGATAGGCGGCAAAACCACTTTGCCCCGACCGTCCCATTAATTTCCTACGGGGCGAGCGGTGGCCTCCGCTCCCCCTGGCGTCGCTCAGCGCTCACATTTGCCGCTTAAAGTTCAAATTATATAAACTTTGACCTAGTTGCAGCTGACCTTTCAAAAACACAACCAATGAGATAACAGCATGGGGAAATAGCTTCTTTGCCACCCTTGATGTTTACCTGCGCTTTGCTCTGCACCCAACTAGCAGCGTGCAGAGCAAATCACATATCACGTGTAAGCGGCTTTAAGGTTTTTTAAGTATAATTCAAATTTATTTAGTTAAAAATCTGCAAAACATTCTGCAGAATTCCGTGTGGCCCTGCTCATGACTTCTAGATATATTACAAGCTTATAGTCCATTGCCATCAAGAGTTGGCCCTACATTGCAATGTTTTAACATTAGTGAGTACTTTTTCAAAGAGTCATTACTCTATTATGTTTCAAAAAAGGTTGTTTTTTTTCTATATTGATGTAATTAAGTCAAGTCCGTGCCAGCAATTTGTGAAATCAAGTTTTTCAGCACTTCTACTACAGTGTCATTTTGTCCCAAACAGCTGCAGTGAAGTTTTTTGTCAATAGTGTGACCCAGTTGTGAGCATTGCTGCATGTTTGTGTGTTTTTGAATGCGTGCTGTTATTTGTTGTCACGTAAAAAAGAACAAAAAAAAAAATTTATTGTAACACATCCCAATGATTTGCATAGAGAAACAGCTCATGTTTTATTTCAATTTTGTATGCAATATCTTCTATGGAAGATTATTCTGATAAAGAAAAACTCACTGAAAGCTACTGGTGTGAAGAGACAAAGATGGGACACTTTATTTTTGTATTTTCTTGAGGTCAACATGCAGTATATTCATCAAATTAAATAAATCATTCAATTTCTGGAAACCTCTACATTGTATTTTTTTTGCATGTACACCTCTTGTTAGACTTAAAACAAAATGAAAACGTGTGAAACAAATCTGAGAAAAGAGCTGTTATTATTATTATTGTTATTATTATTATTCCAGACTGTTGTGTGGTGATTTTGGAGGGAAAGAAGCAGACTTTTGGCTGCAGAACTCAGTAGTTTGTTCATCCTAAAACTCACCTGCTGCTTCCACCGTTTCGACAGCCAACAGCGTTTTTCAAACAGATAAGAGCCTCCAAAGGAAGCCGGTTTCCTGCCAAAGTGGAAAAAACTAACCAGCCACCGCCAAAACCTAAACCGCATTTGGCCTCATGACTGCTCATTATGTCCTATTGTGGTTTGATGTAAAGAGCAGCGCCACCTGGTGGCCTATTTATTCCATTGCACTGCCTCTGGCTTGGGAACTTCATAGTGGAGGGCGTCAAACTCTTGTCCGGGCCTCAGCTCTGGACCAGGAATCATGACAGTCTGGAAGAGAAAGTGGAGCAGATTAGCGTCATTTGAAAGCAGAGTCAAAAACAAAAATAAGTCACGTAAATTGAAATCAACACTAATATGCATAATATATTTTGTTTCCGAGGTGAAGACTCAGGACAACGTCTTAACACCACTGTAAAAGAACCATCCTATTGGGATTTAATTGTTTGTTCCTCACATTCCCTTATTGTTTTATATAACTGTGGATGTTTTCCTGGATTATCTTAGAACTGAATACGTAATATATAAATTTATTCGGGAGCACATAATTGTGGAAAATCTGCTCGGGTGAATGACATGTGTCCTCACCCCCGTGAGGTGTTTTCTCTCGTTTTGCGGGGTGTTTCAGAGACGTTACCGGCAGCGATGTGTCTGTAAACCCGTGATGAAAAGGTAGTGCGCTTGCTCACACAGGCAGGGTGTCCAACGCACCCTCGTTTCAGTTTAAATAAAAACGTTTTGACGGGGCTGAACGTGCCCCAGGTTTTCATTTCTGTTTAATTTCGTGCACTACAGCTGATTGAAGAGCTTATTTTGTCAGCTGGCTTGGCAGATTGCGGTTGACAGGTGGCAGATCCTAAAATAACCCCTAAGAATGAGTCAAACCTCAGAGGTTTCTTAAGATACGTGTAGCATTGTGCATATAAAAACTGCAAGGAATTTTAAAAAGGAGTGAAAAATAGAGAATATTATAAAAAAAACCATGAAAGGAATCACTTCAGACGATTGATAAACACCATTTGTGACTGACGTCATTCTGTTTTGATGAATTTAATAATATAATTTCCTTCGTTTTCTTACTATATCCATATAACTGTGCGAATGAGGAAGGTGTCTCAAGCAGAAACTGATGATGAAGTTGTTTTTTTGTAAGAAACACCTTCCAGGCAACATTAGGGCTCCATCTGTCTGGCATATCTGAAACACAGCAGGGTCTGTGACTCACAGATTCAAGGTGATTATCGTCTACATTTTGCAGTGATGCATATCATTCAAGTCAACTTCTTTTCCAGTCTTACATTGTGAAGACTGACTGATGCAGACACCGAAGCCTGGACCTCTCAGGTATTCAGAATCTAACCGGGGCTTTGTGCGTCAGTCACTAATGCTCCTTAACGCGAGTTAGTTGTTGAGGAAACTTGTACAACATCAGAATAAACTAACAGATTACCACGGTAAGGCTCACTTAAAGCCCAAGCAACAGGGATGTGTGTGTGAAGGACGGAGCCACAGCATCACATTCCTTCTAGGGCTACGACTAACGCTTATCGTCCTTGTCGATTCATAGATTATTTTCTCCATAAATCTATTAGCTGTGTCGATCAGTGTTTCCTAAAGCCCACGATGTCGTCCTCAAAATGTCTTGTTTTGTCCCCAACTCAAAGATGGTCAGTTTACTGAGGAGAGAAGAAACTAGAACAATATTCACATTTAACACGCTGCCATCAGAGAAGTTCTCATAGAAAATGACTCACACCGATTAGTCGATTATCAAATAGTTGCCGATTCATTTAATATTCAACAACTAATCGATTCATCTTTAAAGCTATAACTCCTACATGTTACAAATATTCATATATAACGGAGATGTGCTTGTTAAATGTGGTTTAATCCTGCATCCACATAGTGAGTAACACAATTAGGTCACTCGCTCAGTCCAGAGTTTAGGGATCAGAAGAACTGATTGACTGACTGAGGAACATTAGCTTTTTATGACGTTAACGCTCATGTTGTCTTGACCCGTTTTCCTATATCAATGTTCTTTTAACCCAAAATAACATGACTGATTCCACACAACGCTTTTTGGAAAGCACAAATCTCTACTTTCATTAATTTTGGGGTGTATTATTCAATTTTATAGCATTTGGAGAAAAATAATTGAAGTGTTTTTGAAATAGTATTGAGAGTAAAAGTTGACATATTCCAGTCTGTGATTATCATCAACATCCATTCCTTTAATTTTAGTCTCAATAATTCCTAATTTCTGCTTTTCTAACTCAAACATTAGGTATAATTTCCTATAAATGAGGTTTATTGAACATAAATTCCAAAAATAACAGTAAAACTACAGTTAATAAGTAATAAAAAAAGCGCCAAAAGTGTTGAAAAAAAAGGGACATAACCGTAATAAAAAGTTAAAAACATCGATAAAAAGCGTTGATTTTTAAATTTTGACGGGAAGACAACACAAGGGTTAAAGAGTTGCCCAAATAACTAAAAACGGGGAAATGGGGAACTTTCCATAAGATCATCGCTCAATGCAAATCAAACCAGCTATTAAGCTAACTGAAATAACACCATGCCTATCTCTATGTATGGTGAAGGGTATGTGATGATGGGGGCTATTTTAATTCCAAAGGCCAAGGGAACTTTATCAGGATGCAGTATCCTGATCCATTAAATAACTGGCCTTTAATAATAAAAATCTGCCTGCCTCTATGGGAATTTAACATAGGGGGGTGTATACTTATGCCCTCCGTATTTTAAGGAAGAACATTTATTTATTTATAATACATTATTCATTCACAAAGAAAATTGGTGTCCTTACAAGGTTGGATTTTCCTAAATTTTTTGAATTAAGGCGTTAAGATCAATTTCCAAAAGATGTTTTTTTTTATTCCTCTTTTTAATCAACTTCAGCCTGGGTGTGTAAGCTTTCTCAAGCCACTGTACATATCTCCACTTCTGGGCAAATCATATAAAAACTATTAGTCAGCAGCTTGGCGTGCTCTTTGCTTGTTTTTGACAGGAAGTGGGCCTCTGACCTCTGCACTTTTATTCTATTATAAAGATAAATGTTGGCAGCGGGTGCAGAGCGGAGGGTCACCTTAATAACAGGGTCTTTGGCCGGAGCCCAGGAAGGCACTATTTTTCCGTGCAACCTCCATAGGCCGTAGGGATTGACGAGGTGTCGTTCTATGACCAGGTACTCTAAGACGTCCTTCGGCTGCTCCTCGCTGCCCATCATCAGCCTCCCGAAGCGGTCGTAGATGGCCAGCGTCTGCAGGACGAGCAGATGTAAAAGAAGGATCCTACAGTCATCTAAATTCTGCCTGTAATATTGTCTTTAAACCTGATACACAAGCCACAAAACTGCCCTTCAATTAGCTTTTTCCGGTATAACCCCTGCCATAAATGGTGTGTAGATACATAACATAAAAGCATGATTTATGCTTCTGCTACGTACGTAAGTACATGGAGATCAAGGAGAGGGTTGACTTTTCCTGCTAAAGATTTCCGACCGTGGTCAGTAAGAACAGGGGAGACACTTTGTCTCTCTCACTATGCTACTAGAGTCGGTACTCTGTCCAGAGCTCATCGCCGTCACTCTCTCACTCGCTCTACCACCCACACCCACACCCACCAGCTCTGCTATTCTCTTAAAGAGATCAACGCGCACACCAACGCAGTAGAAGTACGGCGAAAGCTCTGCGTGAAGCCTCTGCAGAACCATAAATCACGCTTAACACTTGTTCAAGTTTGTGGTACATGTGCTCAAAACTGTAACTGAGCCTTGGCAGCACATGAGTAACTGTATGATATGTGAAAATATAGGAAAAACTAGCACACACTTTGAGAAAAAGCTGAGCTGAGCTTGAGTCGACAACAGTTCATTAACATACGAGTCTTGGAGAAGTTTGATAAGACATGGGACCCGATACTGAATTACCTTCAAAATGTAAACCCATAGACGTTATGGCCATTATATAAAACCTCACTGTGGAAATTAGTATGTGATTTGTATATATCAAATTCATTTCACTTTATTACATTAAGATGTTTTTGTTTGTAGTATCCATCCTAACTATGACCATGGGATATTGTTGTAATCCAAGATGTGCTGTGATCTATATGTTCAGGTTATTAAGTGTTTAAGTATTTATTCCCCTCTCTCCTTGTTCCTTATTCTTTTTCTTGAAAATCAATAAACATATTTTCCCAAAAAAACAACAACAACATACGAGTCATACCTGTTTGGAGTGCATGCGGACCGTCACCTGGCCGTACAGGTTGCCTTTGGTGACCATGTCGGGGCAGCGGGCGTGGACCACTCTGGGCGGCTCCAGGGACTCTACGAACCTCCATCTGATCGTCTTGTAACGGTTCCCCCTCGTCATCTCCTGAACACAGGACAGAGGAGTAGAAACTCAAATAAAGTGGGGACACGGTGAAACTGAATTAGTGAAAAACTTCAGCAACAGTTAGAAGAAGAACTCACAGGATAACACCTTTCTGTCACCAAGGAGTGAAGTTTCTCCTTGTTGAACCTGCAAAACAAAATGGGAGGAGTTACTTTTCCTTTAAATATTACAAAAGGCAAAAGACCTTTAGGGCAAGACAAGTTAATTATACAGCACATTCCAGCAACATGACAACTCAAAGCACTTTACATAAAACAACAGTCAAGATTATGGACTATCATAAATATCTACAAATAAGAAAAATTTGTTAATGTTTCGTAATGTTTTGATTTTTTTTTAACCCTTGTGTTGTCTTCCTGTCAACCATGAAAAAAAGAAGTTTTGGTCACTTTTTTTTTCCAACATTATCGCTTTTTTACCCACATTTAGGTCACTTTTTAAATGTTGTGGGTGCTTTTTTAATTTAATTTAAATTTATAATGTTGACATTTTCAGCGCTTTTTTCGATTTACTTCAATGGCCCATTTTTTGTGAGGAATTTTTTTTTTTACTGAAAACGGGTCAATTTGACCCAAGGACAACATGAGGGTTAAATATACAGCATATCGGCCGATATATCGGCATATTGGATTTTTAAATAACCAAATATTCGTATCGTATTGGCCTTAAAAATCCTTCATCAGTCAGGCTCTAGGGCAAATCGTGTTGTAGTGCAGTGTCAACCAAAATACAGTCAAACATAAATGAGTAAAGTGGGAATATAAGTAGCAGCAGTGAATAAATAACGTCTTTACACATGTAGCCGATAAATTATTGCAACCACGTAATTATTGTACGTAATTGTCCAATAATATTGAGATGTGATGTGGAGGTGCATGCTGTTTTGACACTATGATGCTGAGACGGGCTGAGTCAGCTGGCTGCGTGAAGTTAGAGCCACGAGTTCATTTTCTTACTGTGTCAGGGCGCTGTGGGCCTCAACGAAGATGTCTTGAGCTCGCTCTGCAAAGCCCTTCGTTGTGAACTGAGAGTCGTGCTCTTTGATTTTACGAATCCTGAAAGAAACAACGTTGAAAAAAAAATACATTCAACTGTTTTCTTACATTTACTGTAAAGTGTATACACTTATTTTTATGTTATTCATTAGTTGTTTTTGTCAGGGACAACACAGAACACATTATTGCATACATAATTATCACAGTCAGAGCCATAACAATATGTGTAGATGTGTTGCATGAAAGGTATCTAGCCAATAGGCTAATTTCAAATTTCCCTGGTCAGGCCTTTCTAAAAAAATAAAAATAAAAAAAGCCAGATATAATACTGCCAGGCATCTAGTGGCGGCTGTGGCTCAGTGGTAGAGCGGTTGCCTGCCAATTGGAAGGTTGGTGGTTCAATCCCTGGCCCTGCAGTCCCATGTCGAAGTGTCCTTGGGCAAGACACTGAACCCCGAGTTGCCCCCGATGCTGTGCATTGGAGTGTGAATGTGTGTGAGTGTGTATCTGATGAGCAGGTGGCACCTTGTACGGCAGCCTCGGCCACAGTGTATGAATGTGTGTGATGGTGAATGTATCCTGTATGATGTAAAAGCGCTTTGAGTAGTTGTTAAGACTAGAAAAGCGCTTTATAAATACAGCACATTTACATCTAGCACAGACAATACATTACAACAGGGTATGTGCATGAATGCTCCTGCATCTGTCAGCCAGTGTTTCACCTTTCAATGCTTTCAGTTCGGTTTGTGGTTTTATTTCAGCTGGTAAATCATTCCAATGGGTCTCTATCACTGAAAAATGTGACCGGCCGAAAGTGCTTTTGCGCCCCTCTAAGCTAATCAGCTGATGTGGCCACTCTCCTTTTATTTGTCACAAAAAGGACGAATTTTTTGGATCTGATTTAAAGAAACAGCTGTAATTAGGTGGTAAGAAAGAGGTGCCCTCTGTCTCAATGACAATGACACATCAAGCTTCATTTTTTTCACAGCAACACCCAGAAATGACAAGAAAAGCATCCGTACAGGAACACCATGAGGACTTGGAGAAACTATCTTACGCTAGTTGTGAGCCGGCGCTTTGTCGCAGCTGTTCCGTTCGTTGTTTCAGGCCTTCTTTAGACAGAGTGGAGAGACGAGCGTCGCCCTCCGGGGGGATGTAGGGGTCGAAGATTCCCGCTGGCAAAGACATCAGACAGGGATGATCAGTCCTCGTACCCTCCAACCAGGAGGGCGATAATACAAAATAAACAGTTTCTGACTGATTGGTGAGGAGTTGGTTCAATCTGCTCTGAGATCGCTGGACTAGACCTGAGCTCCCTCTGGAAGAAACTTGTAGTCCACAAGAGAAGAGAATCATGGGTAATTCTGGCCATGTTCTTGTTTTGAAGATTATCTTTAATGCCATACGGGCGGCGCTCTCTGTTGCTATTATGATTGCGATGGTGCTTTTTCTGCTCAGTCTTTTTTTTTTTTATGTGACTGGATGACTGCAAAATTGGATTGCCCTTTAGGGATTAATAAAGTTTGAATTGAATGGAACTGAGTTGCTTCACACTTTTGAGTCGTGAACTTGCATTTATCACAAAATACAATAACAGGAGTCCTTGTGTTGAACTTATCTCATCATCTCTAAATGGCAATTAAGTCTGATTGTCAACTACTATAAAACTATTATTTATTAATTTAGAAAAAGTCCAATTAAATAACGCTTAAAAGTGATGGTCCGGAGTAATTTCACCCGAGGGTCCTTTGCACCACGACCTTGAGCCAAACAACCCCCCCCCCAGAAGGTTTTTTCACCTGGGTTGAACAATGGGTGAGTTAGTGTGATCAGCTGATTGTCTTAGTGCAGGCGCTAATGGATCAACTGTGTGTCTCGTAAATTACCCCATTAATAATGCCCGAAATTATTACATAACACCGAAAAGAGATACAACAAACATATTCATTAATTTAACGTATTTTTTAAAAGTAAGTGCTGTAGTACAACTAGCAGGAGACAAGTTATTTATTACTATAATTGAGGTAAGTTTGGAGAGACAACCTTATTTAATCATTAAATGAATGAATGTGTTTGTAGTCTCTCTTTTCGGTGTTATGTAATTTGTAGACGTCCCTAAGCACTCTTACTCGCGGTAGCAGCAGAGAGCAGAAGTTATCAGGCATGTGTTATTTAAATAAATTCCTGGTGTACTTACAAACTTCCCAATCCATCGTTTTATGAGAACATAACATATTTGTACTACTGTAGAAGTTTGGCATTATTAGTGGGGTAATTTACGAGATACACAGTTGGATCCATTAGCGCTTGCACTAAGCTAATCAGCTGATCACACTAACTCGCCCATTGTTCAATCCAGGTGAAAAAACCTTCTGGGGGTTGGGGGTTGGGGGTTGTTTGGCTCAAGGTCGTGGCTCAAAGGACCCTCGGGTGAAATTACTCCGAACCATGACTTTTAAGATGGATGAAGAATGGGGGGGGGCAGTAGCGCAGTCCGTAGGGAGTTGGGTTTGGAACCGGAGGGTTGCTGGTTCAAGCCCCCATACAGACCAAAGTATGGTGGTGGACTGGTAACTGGAGAGATGCCAGTTCACCTCCCGGTCACTGCCAAGGTGCTCATGTGCAAGGCACCGAACCCCCAACTGCCCCCCCACTCTGCCATTTAGTGCATAGGTACTGAGCGTGTGTGTAATTCAGACATGTGTGTACAACAGAGTGATAAGACTGTAATTTCCCCTTGCTTGCCTTACTTAATAAAGTATACATTATGATTATTATTGAATGCCAGTGTTTAATACTCTCCACTATAAACACATTTTGATAGGTGTGGTAAACCTATTGATAATCATCTTCATCGTTCTGATATGGTGAATTTTATAACTATATTAAAATGATAAATAAAAACCACTTAAGCCTTTGTAGTCTTAACATTCAACAAACTGAAAACTAGAAGCATCCCACACCAGCAATAACTTCACGTATGCCTGTTGAAGATAAAAAAAAACACAAAAACATTATTACCTGTGCAGGCGATGTTGATGGGCCTCTCAAAGTACTGCTGTCTGAAGACAATGCCCGCTGCTCGGGCCTTGGCCTCCGTGTTCTCCTCCCTCTTCCCCTTCAGCCCCACTGCTGGAGGGATGAAGTACCGCTTCTTGGTCCGGACTGGCAGGTAAAGCGGGACGGGATGCCGCACGTCCAGAGACGCCTCAGCATTCTGTGAGAAGGTGTTTTCAAAAAGTCAAAAAAAAGTCAAAAGTCTGCTTTATTGTCAATTTCTTCACATGTCAAGACATACAAAGAGATCAAAATTACGTTTCCCTCTATCCCAATTTGGTCCACAAGATAAGATAAGATCAAACTTTATTTATACCGAGGGGACACTGTTGTGGTGTAGTTGCAGTTCAAAGTGAAATAGAGTGCACACAAAACACATAGAAACCATAAAATTGATCAATAAGATGCAAAAAAAACAAGTGTACACAATGCCAGAAATGGAAACAGTTTATATAAGTGTCATAAATATAAACAGGTTAACAGTAATAGGCTAGACCAGCTAAAAACTCAAGTGAAAAATGATCATTCCCTCCAACATTCATTCATTCATTCATATTTATTATACAGGAAAGTTAAAAAGTAACATTACATTTCAATATAAATGGGTCTGACTCAGTTTAAAAACTGGTTTTCAGCAGGTTCCTGTTCTACAGAAACATGAAACATTGAACGTGGTTGCAGCCAGCGGGACAAACATTTGTACAGGACATCGATATGGACTAGATGGACATCTTGAATCATATCGCCACATCAGTCAAATCGCAATATCAGTCAAAATCATCACAATTAGATATTTTCCTCACATCGTGCAGCCCTAATGTTACCGCAAACGTGGTTAAAGTGACAGATATTGTGACAAACCCCATAAATAAAAACAAGAAGAGAAAAAAGCCCAAATCAATTCCGATTTATCCCAAACGGTGGTGTTACTTTCTCATCCCGTTTCCTGTCCAGTGAAAACCATGCATCTCCAGATGCGTTGATGTTGAAAGTTGGTGATAAAGATGAAGAAAGTCTTTAAAAAGCCTCTGGGATCAGCTGGAAAATGCATCGTCACAAAGCTGAAAACAGCAACAGTTGTTCTGACACCATGAAACGTTTTAAAGTTTTTAGAGATACGTGGTTCTCACAGGACAGTTTCTGGTTCTACATATGACAACCTTATAAATATGAGGCATTGCTGTAGATTAAACTACTCAACATCATCATAATTGTTATTGCCAGACTCAAGGTCCATTCAGAAGACACAGACACTACATACACCATACATTAAAGGTCCCATGGCATGAAAATATCACTTTATGAGGTTTTTTTATATTAATATGGGTCCCCCCAGCCTGCCTATGGTCCCCCAGGGGGTAGAAACAGTGATAGGTGTAAACCGAGCCCTGGCTATCCCGCTCTGACTTTGAGAAAATAAAAGCTCAGATGAGCCGATTTGGAATCTTGCCCCTTATGAGGTCATAAGGGGTAATAGGAATAGGAAAACTGGGACATTTGACTGTGCAATGAATACTTTGAGTAGCCTACTTAACGTACATTTAGCTATTCATACATCGGTTAAGGGTTTCAATACTCTACAAATACTTCTTTCACCACTTTTGCCTGGTTTAAATATTCTTCCATGTTTATCGGATGTCCTGTCAGTCGGTCAGCTAACGTTAGCTAAGCTAAGCTAGCCCCGTGAGGATCATGCGCAGTGCAACGCGTTAATAACAAGCAAAACACACGAGCTGCTTCGATAACGTGTCTGTCTGTCTTTTATAAAGTATAAAAGAGTTAATAAATGTCTCAGTACCATCAAACTGCTACATGTTGCTCTGTGAAGAGCTGCCAGCGTCCTCCTTAAGGGCATCGCCATCTTGACAGCATTGAGAAAGAAAAAATTGATACATTTCCGGTTTCGCGCTTTCAAAATAAAGCTTTTGTCCTGCTCTTTTTTTCTCGGTTAATAATACGATATTGTACAGTTATTATGTGACCTAAACCAATTAGATTAATTGATTAATGCACAGTGTGCAATTTAGCACAATTTAGTCATGTAAGGTTCAGTACAACATCAGATCCACTCATAGAGTCATTTAATATATATATATGTATATATATATATATATATATATATATATATATATATATATATATACTTACATATATTTATACTTATGTTCTTTATACCTATATTTTTATTGTTTAATATCCCATGTAGAGAATGTATGATGTGCACCAACAACACCAAAACAAGTTCCTTGTATGTGTTAAAAAATGTAGTTGGCAATAAAACCCTTTCTGATTCTGATTTACTGTTTTACATTTAATAACTTAAAGGTCTCAATGGCTTTTTTGCTTTTAACATTAGATAAGATTCCTTGCTAACATTAACCCTTGTGTTGTCTCCCCGTCAACCACATTTTCCCCACAATTTTGTCACTTTTTCAATGTTGTGGATGCTTTTTTGGTGTTTTTTCCAACGTTTTTTTGATATTTTTAATGTTGACATTTCCATCGCTTATTTCCACGGCCCATTTTTTTGTGACCAAAAAAACAACAACAAATTAACTGAAAACGGGTCAATTTGACCCAAGGACAACATGAGGGTTAAACATATTATGTCAACATTGATGTAAATTAATGTTTCTTTTTTAGAAAAAGCTCTAAATCTATCCAGAACATCCTTGCATAAATACAGTGGAAACATTAGATGGGAAATACTCTCTTTTTATTGTCCACAGACTATTGAGCCATGCACGCTACTCACGCTACGTTCAGCACGTACGCTGACACGACGTGATGACGTTGCGTGTCCGTAGGTCGACGCTGCTTAACTTGAGTTGTTTGGGCTTTCTACGGGAGAGAGAGAAGTGTAGCTGGCAGTGCTGGGAGGGTACTAGTTGATGTTGTTGCTCCTGGGCCGCAGGCTTTCGCTGTCATTCGTACACAGACTCACCACCTGCTGTCCACCATCACTGTCGAGTTCTATACTAGCTAATAAAACTAGAGTCCCACACAACACCGTCTTCGTTAGCGCAGCCAGACAAAATACAGTAACCATGCCCGAGAGGAGGCCCTTCGTACGGTTACCAACTGACGTTTACCCCGTCAACTATGGCTTGTGTCTGAAGCCCGACCTGATCGACTTCACTTTTGAAGGCAAGCTGGAGGCTGTGGTGGAGGTATGTTAAACCCGAGCGGTTGGCTACATGCAGGGGTGGATTTGTATGTGCATGGCGGGGATCTTGTTATGTAATCTCACCAACTAGCTAGCTAACGTTAACGTTACCAGTAACGTTAGCTAGGTAACGTTAGCTAGCTAGCTAGCTAATGTGTTAGCCACCAGCCCATCAGTAGTAACCTACATAGCTGACGGTGTTGGCAGCTAATGTTAACGTTATCTGGCAGGTGCTAGCCTAGTTAACTGTTTCTTGACGGGCTCACACTGGCTGAAGGGAGACCCACATTTGTTAACGTCTGTGACTAGCCAGAAGCTAATTGAAGCTAGTTAGCACAACAGTCCCGTGGACGGCAGCAGACTTGCACTCTCATGTTAGCTTAGCCTTCACACCGTGGACATTAGCCTGCTAACGGACGCTTGGCAATGCGCTTAATGGGTTTCAAGAGCGGTTCGTGGTATGCCAGCAGCGTTGCACCCTTGCTACGCTTATGCATAACTATAAAGTACAATCATTTTGATCAGTTATAGATTACTGAAGTTGTTAACTAGCGGCTAGCAAACGCTCACCAATGTTTGCTAAATCATGGCAACATCATGTTGCCCCCTCCCACCCCGTTACCTCAGTGGTGGAAGAAGCATTCAGATCCTTTAGCTACGTAAGTAAATGTACCACACTGTGAAAATACTCTACAACAAGTTGAGGTCCAAAAATAATTACTTTAGTAAAAGTATGTATTATGTAATTGTTCTTAAAGTAAAAGTATTTATTGTGCAGTAAAAATGTTCTGTCAGTGATTTTCCTATTCCTGCTGCATTTATATGAATGTTGCATTTTCCTGTTGTGGATATTTTACGGTTGTGCTAATTTTAACTCTTTTATATACTGTTGGGTAGTTTTATTAACAGCAATGCATGTTTGTAGTGTCGCTGTCCCGTGAGAACTACGTATCTAAAGTTTTAAAACTTTTCATGGTGACAGAAAAACAGCCCTGTTTTCAGCTTTGTGACATGCATTTTCCAGCTGATTCGAGAGGCTTTTAAAAGACTATCTTAAGAAGGAGGAGAATTTTATCAACACATCAAGGAACACTTCATCCCACATCAATACATCTGGAGATACATGGTTCTCACTGGACAGGAAGGGGATAAAAAAAACCTGAAACTGTCGCCTGAAAACAAAAAAGTAGAACTAAAAGTACACTATAAGCCTGTAAGATGTAGTTGATTAAATGTAGAAGTATAACGTTAGTTACTTAACGTAAGTAAAGTACAAGTACTTGAAATTTCAACAATAATAGTACAGTATTTGAGTAAATGCACTATAATGTCCGCACAGTTAAAACTATGTGGTGAGTGACATTTGCACAGAGGTCATGGTACAAAATTAGCAACACTCACCAGCCAAAAGAAAACAAAGGTTATTGAGTAGGGCTGAGTTAAAATAATTGATTTTCCAATTAAAGTCAGTCTTTGTTTGAGTGATCTGATATTGATTCGTAAAGTCCAGTAATCTTTCTTTTAATAAATGCCTTTTTCACCTTAGCTGTATAATTAAAAAGTACTTAAAACTAACTTTACGGGATGAATTCTTAATGTAAACATCAACTTGGTGCATTATAAAACCTATTTGAGGGTTGCTTGTTGCTTGTACAATTTAAAGCAGACGTTTTCTGAGATTTTTTTATTTTATATCCAAGCAAAATTGGTATTGTAACTGAAATTTCCTTAAACTAATTGAAATAGAATCGGAAATGTAATCCAATTGCGACCTTGTGAATCTGAATCAAATCGATTTGGAAATCTTAGGCGATATCCAGCCCTCTTATTGGGTGGATGGTGAACAAAATATTCATATCCAACCCTGGCTCTAGTTTAGGAGAGTTAAACTCTTCTTTAAACAGTGTTTTGGGTAAATTTGAAGAATACACACATACTGTGCTCACGTTTGTTAGCTTTCAGTTGACTTTAACGTTAGTCAAACCTGTTGTATTCCCTGTGGCTTGTTGCTAAAGTGTGTGTTGATTGTATCAACTATGAAGCTAACACATTAAACAACCAGCTCACTTTGCATTTATTACACTCCGCCAAGGAAGGAAGGAAATGTTTTCAGTTGAAAAACTACCGGCACGATTTGTAATGAAACTTGGTGGAAGGGTGTATTATGTACCAGGGAAGGACCCATTACATTTTGGAGCAAATTGGCCTTGGCAGAGGTCTGTGCTCTCCTCCCTGATTTGCCCTTCTGGTTGCAGAGAGAGAATTTGTGCTTACGGGGTGTAAAACGCTCCATTGTGCGAGCACAGACACCTGTCAGCTGTCCTAACACCTATGCCTGGTGGGAAACACTAACTCAACGCACAATTTTTAGCACTATCAAGACAGACCACATGAATTTGTTGTCTAAATGTGTATGTTTGCAAATATTGGTTTTTCTTTGTTTATGTGACACATTTTACTAATGTGATATTAACTGATTCACTCTCAAGAACAGATTGAAGAAATAGCAGATCATTAAGAATGATCAGATAACGCTAACTCCAAAGAACATGAGCGACATTTGAAACAAAAAGCAGACAGCTGGAAAAAGAAATTAAATTAATATCTTGCCTGACCAGCGGTCCAAAACCCAAAGAGGTACAGTTAGTTAACAAATTATACAAAACAAACATGAGCACTAAATCCTCACATTTGAAAAGTGGCCATTTGCCCTTAAAGTCTGACTAATTTATGATGATTATCTTTCTGTTTGATTAATTATTTCAGCACTAAACCATTGAAAAGTTGGCACTGGATGCTTTTGAGAAGGTTGGCTTTTTTTTTGTTAAATGCCACAGCAAATGTAGGCACTGGGTGGTGATGGCGCACATGGCTTTGGTGTTGGGGATGTGGGTTAGATTCCTACTGCAATACATCAACCAATGTGTCCCTGAGCAAGACACTTAACCCCTAGCTAGGTCTGCACGATTAATCGTAATTTCATCAAAATCGCATTGCTGACAGTGCAATATCCAATTCGCAGAGGGGCACAATATTTGATAAAGGCAAAATATGTGTCTGACCATTCTGAATGAAGTACTGTGGGGCTGCAGAGACGTCCCAGCCTACAAATCCTTTCTTACAGACTATAGAAGACATCTTTGTTTGGTACAGATCCTCTCAAAAATCCCACTATAATCCTTTTCATTTTTTAAGGCTGAATATCAATCAATGAAAATGAGAATAGTGATACAAATATGATCATTCCCTTCTATATCGTGACTCATATTGCAATCGCAATATCAGTAAAAATAATCACACGGAGATATTTTCCTCATGACGTGCCCATAGTTTCTCCAGAGGCATGCGGCCTCAGACATATATAGCGATTTTTGAATCGTTTTGGATTTAATGTGGTGTAATAAAGTATTGTTTACGAGTACCAAAACTCTAGCACCTCTACTGAAATAATAGCCGGGTCCTACCAGACTCTGGTCCATTAGCCTGGTCCTACTCTACCAGACTCTGGTCCATTAGCCTGGTCCTACTCTACCAGACTCTGGTCCATCAGCCTGGTCCTGCCAGGCCCATCAGCCTGGTCCTACCAGGCTCTGGTCCATTAGCCTGGTCCTACCCTACCAGGCTCTGGTCCATTAGCCTGGTCCTACCCTACCAGGCTCTGGTCCATTAGCCTGGTCCTACCCTACCAGGCTCTGGTCCATTAGCCTGGTCCTACCCTACCAGGCTCTGGTCCATCAGCCTGGTCCTACCAGATTCTGGTCCATCAGCCTGGTCCTACCAGACTCTGGTCCATTGGATCTGAAATGACACCTAGCCCAAGGAATGACTATGGGAGATGTGCTAAATACAAGCTATGAAAGCCGGACACATTCAAGCATATTTAACTGTTGGAAAATGCAAATCCTCAATGCAGCAAATCTCAAATGTTGAGTCCTCCCTGCAAGTTTTAAATCCTGTGTTTGCTAAAAATGGAAAATTCTCTACCAATGTTTGGTTTAGTAATAACCTCTTTACCTGTGGTGTGAACAAAGCCTGGGTAAAATGCAGTAGACTGGGAAGAAACTCAAGCAATGTGGCACTCTTTGCCTGCCATGTTTCATAATTACTGCCTCTCTGCTGCTGTGTCAGCCTCCCAAGTGTCTCAGACAACAGCGGCGGCCTACCAGCAGTGCCACAAACCGTGAATGTCACTGTGACTGCCCGGTCTGAAAACTGCATGGCATCCAAGTGTGCAACTGGTTTTTGCCGACTCAAAAACTTGGGCAGTTAAATCCACTTTTTTCACAGCCCCACAGTCAGTCTTCTATTCTTTGTTATTACCACTTTCTTTGCCTTCTCACACCCCCAACTGGTTCTTTATCTGTGATTGGTTTTGCCCTTCAGCTTTTGTAGGTTTAGCTCACAGTGAGTAGGTTCAATCCTGTCTCAGAAATCTGATGTTCAGTCTGGATAAATCCATCAGAATTGCTTTCTGGCTTCTTTACATACTAACTTTATTTAAAATTAATCTTTCCCTAACAGATTGGGGTTTGAAATGAAGGCACCACTGAGATTATGAAATGATAACTTATGCTGTTCCATGTCAATGTTTACAGGTTACACAAGCCACTAATCAGATTGTGATGAACTGTGCTGACATCGACATCATCACAGCTTCCTTTGTACTACAGGGAGGAGAAGGTGAGGGTCAGACTTTGACAGCCTTTTCCCCCGTTCTACTCTTTGTGAATGGCATTCCCTTTGATAAAAATGTTGTTTGTATGTCTTGCATATTACACGTATTGCATGCTCGTGGTCTCATGCCTTTTTCTTCCTCTTTCTTTTAGAAATCAATGCCACAGGATTCAACTATCAAAATGAGGACGAGAAAGTCACCCTGTCATTTCCTAGCTCTTTACATAAAGGTAAGAAGGAGCTCCACTTGGCACTGCTGACCCTGCTTTTAAAACAATATACTTTCTGTCATTAATGCTGTTGAAAAATGAAAGATTTGGCTCCGTCCAAACTAACACTCCAACTCTCTCTGCGCACGCCTCCGTAGGCTCTGGCTCGTTGAAGATAGACTTTGTCGGGGAGCTGAATGACAAAATGAAGGGATTCTATAGGAGTAAATATACATCTGCTGCTGGAGAGATCCGCTATGCTGCTGTCACACAGTTTGAGGTAAGCTGACGGTCCCAAGGAAACGGGATATTTTCTTCTGGTGAAGGTTGGGTGTGTTGCTTAACCCACTACTTGCCTGTGTTGCAACATAGGAGGGCGTGTAGGTCATGTGACTCTTGTTGGTTTTCCAGAAATTGTCCTAAAGAGGAGGCGATATCTTTATGCGTACGTTTTAATGCTGCTGTGTGTTGACATGTGTTTTGGGATAGTTTTTTTGTGATACATTTTTTTTCAGGCTCTTTAATACACTATAATGTAGCACTGCTAGCTTATTCTGCAACATAAGCATCACTTGACAATATTCTGCACTATGCATATATATACTGTATATTTTTTTATTACTTTGTGTCACCTACTGTGCAATATGTCATTTCTATTCATCCGCACCTTACTGTGTGTGTGTGTGTGTATGGTCTGTCTATATAAGGGTATTTATAGTGTACATACTACTATTATTACTCTTATTCTATTTTGTTCTATTTCTTATAATACTTTTTGTATATTTTTCCTATATTTTAAATTCCTAATGTGAATTTTTTTGTTGAGCTCCTTCTACAGGGGAATATCCCCAGTGTGGGATTAATAAAGTATCGTATCTTGAAGCACGTGCTGTGACCGATCACCAGCAACACCAGTAGGTTGACTCCTGTGGTGAGGGAGTGTAAAAAGCTTTCTTTAAAGGCACTCAGCAAGATTTATTTTATTTTTTTATATAAATGTTACAAGGCTGGTTTGTAGATAGATGAATTAGCTGCAGGCTTTCAATGTAAAGGACATGCTACAAATGCCATAGATTAATGTGATGCTTTCAGTATATCTGCTTTGAAAAACAGCTGACAGGTTGTTGTTTATTTTACCTGGCGCAGATAAAAAGGCTTGACTGTAGTGCTGCCTGCTCCTGCAACAAAGGGAAGGAGTCTGGTGCTGCTCACGCAGCAAAATGACTAGACAAATATAAGTGAAAATACCCGAAGCCTTTTGGCTGGCATGATACAATGTGAAAGCTGTTGTGTCCCTGACAACACAGGAGGACCGAAACATAGGTCTTTTATTGTGCATGAAACACAACAGCAGTCTATAAATTAGGCGGTAACTTTCCCCTCTCTGGCTCTTTCTATTTATTTTAGTCAATTGATAGAATTTTCATCACATTTCACGTTATTTATTGTCATCTGCACAACACTTACGGAGAAACAGTCATTGGCAATAAAAAAAAATCTTAGATCTCGGGCTTCCTCTACTAATTTCTCCTTAATCGGTAACAGAAAAGCATTTAAGTAACTTGCAATTACAATGAATTTGCCTTGTTTGATGGTCCGTACATATAACATAAATGTACATAACATATTAAAAGGAAATTAACAAGAAATGGTAACATAAACAGTTAACAGTACAGAAATGAACGCGTCGTGGTTGATTGCCAGATGAGCAAAGATGCTGATGAATGAAATATGTATTTAAAAAAAAGGAAAAACATGCAAGTAAAGAATGAGGCTCTATTTATTTCTGGTAGAAGGGTGGACCAGGATTGCAGAATTGTCTCATAGACAAAATCAAATGTGACCCAAAAATTGAGGTATGATCACAGCAGGTGGAGACAGGTTGAAGATGATTTTTGTTCACTCAGTTTGTCTTCTCTCTCTCTCTCCCTCCTCCCCCATTTCCTCCAGGCCACGGACGCTCGCAGAGCTTTCCCCTGTTGGGATGAGCCAGCTATTAAAGCCACCTTTGACATCTCTCTGATAGTTCCCAAGGACCGTGTAACCTTGTCAAATATGGTAAGTGTCATATGTTCTACTTCTCCCTCCGAGAATCTCCGGACCTCAGACTGCCCGAGTCACCCTCTGCTGCCAAGTTTCTTTTGTGTTTGTGTGCGTTTCCCCTCCTTTCACTTCCCTCTCCTTTCTCTTCGTAGCTTATATAACAGAGGGCAGACAATCACTGCATGTTTTGTTTTTTTTACCTCTGGCTAATGTTTAACGCCATGTGAAATGCAACTACTGTACACGTGCGATTTTTGTTTTTTTTTGTCATTTTTAGATACATTTTTCCTTAAAACATTTCTTGCGTTTTTCATACCAACTCAGTGATTTTTCTTTTTTTTTTTTTTTTTACTTAAGGCATTGCAGCCGAATTGCATCAGAAAACATCATCTGGCTTAGATTATTTCTAACTACACACCTCCAGGCTAAAGCAGTTTATTTGTGTGGTGACGATGTGACTAAATTTGGGTATATCTGATGACTTACTTAATGAAAAATGTGATTATTCCGGCCAGCAGGCCTAAGCCACACACAGATTTATGCCAGTCCAGTTCTCGACCTTTTGTGTCCACATACCTGCGTAAATGTATTTTCTCCGCTGGTCTACTTTGACCTTTTTAAAGTCCAGAGCAAAACAAAACTGCCCTGAGCTCGACTGTGTACAGATGCTGTTCAGTTGGTACAGACGATGGATATCCGCTACTACTAATGCTGACCTTACACCAAACGACTTTTCAAGCAATTCCACTGTTGCAGACAACTTTCCAATATGGAAGTGCAATCATAAAGAGTCTTGCTAGAGTTAGGGCACGCTCCCGTCGTCTCAATTGCTAGTCAGTCAACACTCAGTCCACGCTGCCTTAAAGCTATAGTGCGTAGTTTCTGGCGAGGAAATCTGATAAGATAATGAAAACAAAACTGTCTGCGCATCCAAATGATACAAGCCTTCCCTGATCGCCACCACCCCCCAACCCTCCCACATGCAGTTGCTAGTAGCCAAGGAGGACACAGAGGATTAAAAAACATGATGGACTCTTCAGAAGAGTTAATTATCTTCACTCGAGTTTCTGCGCGGGATAATCGCCGAACGCCACAGTCTTTTCATATAGTCACACTGAGAAATACAGAGAGAGTTGTGTGGAGCTGATAGTCTTAATTAGCTTTGTAGCAACTTATTTGACAATGGCTTGAATGTAACAGACAATTATTATTATCAAAAGTTACGCATTAAAACACTAAAGTCTTTTTTTTTTTCCATCTTGACAACCTTTGAAAACGGCTGTGGGGGCTTTAGGCTTTGTCTTTTTGCATTGTACATCATCACTCCACTACAAAATGTCTTATTTTAGCACAATGTTTCAGTATTGATTTTGTTCATCAGTAATCTCTTTCCGTGCCATTTCACTGTCATTATCCCTCTTCACAGAATGTCATTGATCGAAAGCCATATCCAGAGGATGAAAACCTTGTGGAGGTGAAGTTTGCCACCACGCCCATCATGTCCACATACCTTGTAGCTTTTGTCATCGGTGAATATGACTTTGTGGAGAGCCAATCATCAGACGGCGTAACGGTACGCGTCTACACGCCTGTCGGGAAGGCAGAACAAGGGAAATTTGCACTGGAGGTGAGAATGTTGACAAAACACTGTTGGAGTACTTTCCAGAGAGCAAACCACGGTTGAGTCACAGCAGGTGATTCACTTCATTCTCTGCTGAGAGTTAAGCATTGGAAATGTAGACAAATGTCCAAAAAACGGCATTTGATGGTAGATTCTAGGGCTGGATCCATTTATTCCACTATTCTGATATGTGTCCGTTGGGTAGATATTACAGTACAGATCCACCTGGCCGTGCAACGCTACTGTTACTATGGATGACGTCTAGCGACTTTAACACGCCCACAAAGCATCCCGGGAAAATGCAGCGTCACAAAAAGCTGGTCAATGACCATCTTTATGCAAATGTATCCGTTGAACGTGACGCGACTGTCCTGTAGAAGTAGGCAAAAATCTTTCAAACTGACCTTTTGTTGACCTGAAGACCGATTCAGCAACTGCACGGCCTATTTCTCGCTTAAAATGTTTTCAGAAACGCGTTTCGGTGAACTATTTTCGTAAAATACTAGCTCCTATTCCAAACTGGACGCCATTACTCTCGTTTTGAACTTCGGGAGTAGCCAGACCCACGTGCCGCGTTCGTCCAATCAGCTGCAGGTCAAGGGCGTGGCGCCAAAGTGGATCAGTACTGTTGGATTTTCAATTTTGGGATTCGAATATTAGTTTTTTAATTTTTTCTTTTTTTAATACTGTAATAAGGTTCAGACAGAGTCACCATCCCACAGATGAGCCACCACCAACTCTTTAAGTACTCTTTGAATATTTGCTTTTCGAATAGTTTCTTTTTTGATTAGCACCAAAGCTGCAAAACACAAAAAAATCAAATTCGGGACAGCCCTAGTAGATACCATCCTCAATATTTGAATCTGCATAATCCTCCTTTAGTCTTGCTGTATTTTAACACAAAAGAGCACGTGTTTTGAAGTACTTTTTGAGTTTTCTTACATACATTTACACTGTCTATTTTTTTTTTTTGCAGGTTGCGACTAAGACCTTACCTTTCTACAAAGACTATTTCAATGTTCCTTATCCACTGCCTAAAATCGATCTCATAGCTATTGCTGATTTTGCTGCTGGTGAGTAGTTGTCCATGTAACATTCAGGAATTTGACACATTTCCACTGAAAATGTTAATAGTGAAACAAACCTTTCTTCCATTCATGCAGGTGCCATGGAGAACTGGGGCCTTGTTACCTACAGGTAAGCTGTAGCTGCTCTTTGAACCCCTGATTGAAACACATACCACACATAAAAGGTACCGTCAGACATTTACGCACATGCACACACCGGGGGCACAGAGGTTTAGGGCCCTATTGTAACAATCTAAGCGCACGGCTTGAAACGCTTAGTGTCTTCATTAATTCATAGGTGTGTTTTAGGCGTAACATGCAATAAACCGATCAGAGTGTCATCTCCCATTCCCTTTAAAGGCCAGGCGCGTTTGTACCTTGGCACATTGTTATTATGATGGAGGATTTTCAGGAGAAGAAACTGATCTGCTCGTGCAAGCACCAGAAAGTGCCAGTAACAATAACATGTAATATAAAATATACAGATATACACAATAATACTGTAAGAGCCAATTAGTACCGTTAGTATAAATAGGAACCAATCTTTGGTTCCTGGGGGGCAACCCGGAAGCACATACAGTTTTTGACCACACGGTAACACAAACACCTGGACACACGCATAGCAACACCACATAAGCATACATGAAAGCAATAATTTGTCTGGACTATTAACTTATATCTCATGAAAATAAATAGAACAAATGGTGTTAATTGCAAATATGACTTGGACTTTCATTGATCAAAAAAAGGTAAAAAGTGCTTCAATTACTCTACCCGTGAAAAGGCACCTCAGTGGCTGGAAGCTTGGGCTTAGCCTCTACAAATACTATTTCAATTTCACATTGTAATATATATATTTTTTAATGTTCTGCATGTGTGTGTGCTGCTGCGTTTCCCAGTGTGTGTAACAAGCATAGTGTGCACGCTGTGCACGAAGCTACGCGCATTTTTACTTAAAATAGCGACAAAATTCTGCGTTATTGACTTTAGACCAGGTTGTTGTTGGTCAATGGCGTGATCACTTCCCACTGCCTCAAGATAGCAATACGCCCAGAATGCACCTGAACACATCTCCCTGTAAGACCAGCACGCCCATGGGCGCAGGTGCATTTGCCATTTAAACAACTTGGGTGCTGGACGGGAAATTGACAACTGCGTCTGTCTTAAAATAGCAAAGAGACTTGCGTCTTGTGTCTTTTCGCTGGACACTACGACATGTTGACTGCCAGCGCCCGGGATCGAAACCACCGACCTTCACGTAGACAACCGCTCTACCTCAGCACAGCACACGACTTGATTGCCTATTTGACTACGCCTTAAGAGTTAGAGATTAGTAGAAAGTCAATAGACAACAATTTTGATAAAAGGTAATTATTTTATATCACTGCAAACCAAATATCTTTTGGTTTGTGACTGTTGATCGGACACGGCGAGCAATTTGACATTGTTGGTTGACATTTCATAGACTATAAATCATGAAAATAAGCATCTGATTTACCAACAAGGAAAATAATTGTTTTGCAGTCTCATTCAGGGAACAGGAGTTTTTTCCCCTCCCCTTTCTTTCCGAAAAAAGTTCTTGTTGCATTTGTGTCTCTTTTAAAAGCGCTGATGGCTTTTTAATTGCTTTGTGGTCCAGTGGACGTGCTGCCACCTGTTAGGCATTCACATAGCATGTGATTAGCATACGGCAGCAGGCTCCATTCCTCTATCGTCTACAGTCAGCTGCATGCAGGTTTTCCTAAAAACAGCCCAGCAGCTGATTTGGACTTTTGATGGTTGATGGAGAGAAACCCGATGGTGTTCAGAGCAAGTGTGTCGACCTTCAGCCGTCAGTCAAGTTAACTTCGACTCTCTGTTATGTTTCTCAGGGAGACGGCACTGCTTATCGACCCCAAGAACTCCTGCTCGTCCTCCAGGCAGTGGGTGGCGCTGGTGGTCGGACACGAACTCGCCCACCAGTGGTTCGGAAACTTGGTTACCATGGTAAACGGCCATAATCTTCCATCAGCTATGCGTTACTGAGAATATCAGAACTCTGACAGCTTTGAACAGCAGATTTGAAAATAAGGGTAATCATAATGACAAAACTCATGACGATGACCATAATAAACAGAAAAACACTGGCGCACTAACTGGGAGAAGTATATCCAAAAAAAGACTAAAGAAGGAAGAGAAAAATATTTTAAAATTGAGAAACTAGTCAGCTGTGTGTGTAAGAACGGAAGAACCTAATATACATTTTATTTTGTATTAATGATTATACTGAAGGAAGGCTTTATATATTATATAATATTTTCATAATGGTATACCATGATATGAAGTAGGCCGTACAATATTCCCCAAATGGAGACTATGTACCACATGAATGTCCACAAAAAGGGGATGAATTCCTGCAAAAAATTGAGGCACACTCCTTTTTTTTTCTAAAGTTTTCTGTTCTGTATTTATTATGGCGACAATGTTTTATAAATGTTAAGTTTAGAGTTAGTTGACAACTATATAATTAATCTCCTGCTTTTTGATAATCGGTTTGAGTCGTTGTTTTATGAATAAAACGGAAAAGAAATCCTCCGTTTCCAGCTTCTTCAATCGGGAAATCAAACCATAATAAAAATAATTGTTAGTTGCAGCCCTACCCAAGTTAACGTGTGTGTGTGTTGTGTGTGTGTGTGTACAGGAATGGTGGACCCATCTGTGGCTTAATGAGGGATTTGCATCCTGGATCGAGTATCTGTGTGTGGATCACTGCTTCCCAGAGTACGACATCTGGACCCAGTTTGTCTCAGCCGACTACACCCGCGCTCTGGAACTGGACGCACTGGACAGCAGCCATCCCATAGAGGTGAGCCGTGGAGGATTTATAAAACTGAAAGCTGCTGGCTCGTTCAGGTTGTTGGGAAGAATGTTCTCACTCCCCCACATCACTTATTTTTTTATTTATTTTTTTTACAGTTGTTCACCAAAAAGGGAGTTTATAACAAAATGATGTTGGCGAGATAGACCTCCCTCTGTATTTGGATTGTTTTGGAAGTAATGTTTTTTTAATAAGCGTGTGACTGGTTTGTTGTAATCTGCTGCTATAAAGCTGCGTCTGAGAGGACTACTCTATATGTCTGAGTTGTCGTCGATGCTTTTAGGTTTGTAGAAAGTCCTCTTTACAAATATTTGTTTTGTTTTGTACATGGAGAACAAAACGCTGTACAACGGTTAAACCAGACTGACGACTGAAAGGGCAGAAAGAGACAAAGGTCCCTCTGAACAACCGTTGAATAATTGTTCTGAATAAGAACAAAACAAACAGCAGTCATTTAATTAATTATACACACACACTCGCACACACATACATACATGCATATCTCTCGCTTTTCATAGACACTTGCAGCTCTTCAGGGGGAGGACTTCTCTCTAAAACCACCAATGTGTAGCAACCACCTGGGTGATGGCAGCTTTACGACGCCACACGCTCACCACCCATCTGCTTGGCAGAGAGAGTGGTTAACATATTTTTAGTGGTGGGGAAAACCAAAGTATTTTGTGAAAACCCACACACACACACGGGGGGGGGACACAAACTCCACACAGAGAGGTCAGTGACAACCAGCGTTTGATCTTGGTACCTTCTTGCTGCGAAGCCACGGTGCTAACTGTTGGGCCACCGTGCTGGCAATTTCTTTTGGAAAAGAAACTGGAGCATTGGCATCAAATGTGTGCCGATTTTAAACAGTAACAGCTCCCTTTTTCAGTGTCAAGTGCACTGAGAGATCCTAGGTCAAACCTCTTCAATCTAACCGCTGAGTAGACCGCAGAGGGCCCAAAGAAAGACACAACAACGCAATATATAGAGCTTATGATGATCGAGGGTCACTTGCCCTTTTCTGGACTGGAAAACACATTTAACATCCAAGTTCCAACAGAGCTCTTCCATCATGCAACACTGTGGGGACAGCCACTAAATAAAGTGTAGAAAAATACATTTTTAATGAATTATTTGAACTGTATCTCTGTTGAAGTAGTTAATATTGAAGGAAAGAAGAACCGCAGTGCACCTTTCTAACGCGGTGACAGCAGCCATCTGACTCTTAACCCCTGATTTCTGTCTTGTGCTCCAGGTGAACGTGGGCCATCCATCAGAGGTAGATGAAATCTTTGACGCCATCTCCTACAGCAAAGGAGCATCTGTGATCCGCATGCTGCACCACTACACAGGAGACGAGGTTGGTTGTCCAACACTTAATATAATATAATGTTTCCATTTTTATCTTTTTGTCTATTAAGGTCCCCCTCTTACTCCTTGTTTGTAGGACTTTAGGAAAGGAATGAACGCCTATCTTTTGAAGTTCCAACACAAAAATGCTTCGACAGGTAAGAACATGCAGGAAATGTTTCTTCCTCAAGATGAAACAGCTGTGCGAATCCATTTTTCCGTTTTTTTAACCCTCGTGTTGTCTTCCCGTCAAAATTGAAAATCAACACTTTTATTGACGCTTTTTATCAATGTTTTTAACTTTTTCTTACATTTTTGTCCCCTTTTTTCAATGTTTGTCACTTTTTTTGACGTTTAACACTATGAAACACTAATTTATTAACTTTATTTTTAATGGTCAATAAACCTCATTTATAAGAAATTATACCTAATGTTTGAGCTAGAAAAGCAGGAATTAGGAATTATTGAGACTAAAATTAAAGGAATGGATGTTGATGGATAATCACAGACTGGAATATGTCAACTTTTACTCTCAATACTATTTCAAAACAACTTCAGTTTTCTTTTTCAAAGAGCGTTGTGAGGAATCAATCATGTTATTTGGGATAATTACAATTGGGTCATTAAAAAGAACATTGATATAGGAAAACGGGTCAATTTGACCCGAGGACAACATGTGGGTTAACACTTCCCTCCTCCCGGCTACCTTCTGCAGAGGACCTATGGGACTGTCTGGAACAGGCCAGTGGAAAGCCAATCGCTGCAGTGATGAGCTCGTGGACCAAGCAGATGGGCTTCCCGATAATAGAAGTGGACCAGGAGCAGGTGAGCTTCACCGGACACAAGCTGTTTAATCTGCCACACGGCTGAGCGCTTAAAATCAATGTCGGGCATCTTGTTCACTGACTGAACTGCTCGGTGATTTCAGGATATTATCCATTGACTTTAATTCTTTCATGCTTACTAAACCGTTGAATTCACCAGCAGAAGTGACAGAGTGTTTGTCTCGAGGCTGTTTCTAAATGTGTACCCAGCTTCTCGATTCTCACACGCTAACCATGATGTTTATTTATAGCAAGGTGACGACCGCATCCTCAAGATATCTCAGAAGAAGTTCTGTGCCAGCGGACCACATGATGGTAAGACATGTGTTTTTGTGTGAGATCACATTTTTTGGTATTTTTATATATTCAAGAAACACAAACTGGGGACAAAAAATTTCAAACGATACACTGAGATGGAGAACGTTTCCAGGGCCCAAAAAGACAGGAGGGAGACAAAACAACACACACATAGACAGACACACACACACACACACACACACACACAAGACAAGGGACCAAACACCTGCGCAATTTAGAGGTCCAGGCTGGAGCACAAGGTGGAGAGTTCCATATATATCACATCCAAATAGGAAAGGATCCACGTGCGGATACTCAGGTCGCTAGGCTGTTTCCAACGGGTCGTTCTCTTCATTCTCCTTGCAGCTGTAAGTCCAGCAAACACAGCACGTTTCGGAGTCCCAGAGAGCTGAATAGTTGACAGGTTTCAGAATCAAGACATTGACTGAAACAGGCACAGTAACATTAGGCAGAAATTTTGGATGCAGTGCTGTTCCTGAACTGACCAATGGGGGAGCGCTCCCAGAACATGTGAAGATATATATACCTTGAACTTTTATTGGGCAGAAAGTGCACCAAGGGCTATTGATTATTTTCAGTGGTGCATTTTCTCAGGGGTGAGATATGTCCTATGAATGAAATTGTAGTGAATCTGCTGATGATGGTAAGACTTTATAATCGTAATTATACTGTAGTTTTTATGCGAATAAGCATGAGGTACAAGCTTGATTTATGGTTGTGCGGAGGCTCTAGTCGTAGCCTTCGTAAGTGGCCTGAAGTTTATACTTTTGCGTTACTTTTCACTTCCTCTATTTATCTGTACTTCTGTCCTGAATTTTCCCCATCTGGGGATCAATAAAGGTTTATCTCTTTACGGATATCTCCTGTTCACAATACTTGTTATCTATATATTATATTCATAGGATAATCTAGCCGTAAAATCCTGTTTATAATAGTATTCATTTCTATATTTATTTAGTACATATCCATCCTGCACTATGGAACCAGTGTATATCCTGCACTTTCTGCTATTGCACTTCTAGTCAGAACTAAACTGCATTTCGTTGCCTCGTACCTGTGTGATGACAATTAAGTTGAATCTAATCTGTTGTAGCTTCTCATTGTCTCCTTGACTTGTGTGTTGGACAGGTGAGGATTGCCCCAGCTGGATGGTCCCCATTAGTGTTTGTACCAGCGAGGACCCCAAATGCACCAAGCTCAAGGTTCTGCTGGACAGACCCGATACGACCATCACCCTGAGCGGCGTCACCCCTGACCAATGGGTCAAGGTGAGATCAAGACACAGTTCTTCCAAACACCAGCAGTCAGTGTTTTAGTCAACCTATTTTTTTAAATGAAGTTCTAGACTAATAGACTAGGCTTCTGCTGGCAGATGAGCGTGGAGCTTCCATCTCAACTAGCAATCATATTGAATATAATTAAATGCTATTTATCTAATGTTTTAAACAGAGTTCACAGACTGGAGTTCCTGTTAGTCAGTTGAAAGCAAGAGCCAGAGAGGAAGTGGTCATCGGGCTCACCCGCACTTCCTCAGTCAACCAGACAAAGTTGCTAGGTTCACCTCGCCTAGTCCGATAGATTATCTAATCTTCTATTCTGATAATCCAGAGTGCAAATGAGGCAAGAACGAGAATGCACTTGTTCAATCTCTCATGGGTGTAACTTGCAAATTAACACAGCTGTTAATCATGTCTCAGTCTAAATAAAGAAGTAAATAAAGCATTGAAAATGGATTGGGCTTTATACGGCTGATAATGATGTATAAAAAATGCCTTGAATCATTAATGCTCCAATCCTGTGGATCGGCTACAATCACGATAGCCACTCAATTATGAGCCAGACTTATGAGGCTCCTACCAAGCTGTACGTAAGTTCAAACGCAGCCTAGTTTGAATATAATTTGTAATTTAGGTCATTGCTTAAGGTGCTACTAACATTTATAGGGTTGCACCAGCTGAAATAGTTCCAACGTAGGCTAAGTTACAACTTGAATCTTACACCTCGCCCTTTGGTGTAAAGTCTTCCGTGAAATAGCGGTTTTCATTATGCACCCTTTTGACAGGTTGGATTAATTTGAGGACAAGAGTGTGGCAGGCTCTTAAGCGTCTGCAACGCATTCTCCAAGATGGATACAACGCCTTTTAGACAGAAACGGGGGCCCTCAGTCTTTCTGCTACAGCGTGATTTATGCTGCTACTTTAAATCTACGCTATGTAGGTACGTGGAGACACAGACCCTAAGCCAGACCCTACGCTGTAGCCTGGTGTGCACCTCTCAAAAAATTTAACTACACGTCGCCGCTACGCCTGGTCTGCTACAGATTTCCTCCCGTGATGACGCTTTGTTTCTGTCACTATGACTCTAAAGGTATTCGCTTTGAAGCTAATCACGCCACTCGCTCTACCGCACACTCTCCAAACAGCCGGCCCTGCTATTTTTTTTAAAAGATCAATGCATAGTATACACTTCATGCCAAATATGTAGGCTACAGTGAAAGCCCTGCGTGGACTCTCCACACCACCATAAATCACGCTTAACACATTATTAAACTATGCATCAAGAGCATTTATTTTCACTGATTGGCCGTGGCAAATTACAATTACCCGTGTTGCCAGATCTTGCCATAGTTTGTTCCTGAGACAGAAGCAGGTCTTGAACAAAGATATTTATTTCCTGATCTGTCAGACTGAAAAATATTTGTGTTAATGTTCTTGTATTTGTGGCTTGTGAAAAATGGGTCCAGTATTTACTTTGGTGACTATGGGACGAAAGAATCGCTCATAATGTTACAATCACATCTCCAATTGGAATCAATACACTTAGGACCTGCCGCTAGTGTCCTAGCGAGGCGTGGCGAAACCCATGTGACACGGATACAGGAAGTTACTCAGTAACTTATAGAGTAAGTTGCTTCTTAACCGTCTCTGACTTAACACAATAACATAAGAGACAACTTCCATATTATGAAAAAAATAATAATGCTAGCTCGTTCTCAATGGCAAAACACTGCTACAACACAGACTCATTCACCATAATCTACAAAAACGACTACTTCCCTGTTCTGCAGGGATTCCACAAGTCCCCTCGTCTAGAAGAAATCTCCCAGCTAATCCTGCCTTGTACTGACCAAAGTTGAAGAAACAGCTGATGAAATCTAGCTGATGTGATCGTACCGTGCTACTGAGCATGTGCAACTTCCAATAAAGATAATAAAGAAGTGAGATGTGAAACCTAAACACACAGGGTGAAAACAGGATCTGCAGCAATGTGCAGTACAACAAAAATATGGTGTTTTTTTGAAAATAAAACCACGTAAACCTATTCTGGTACAACCTCAAAACACAATTATGAACCTGAAAATGAGCAGAATATGGGCGCTTTAAAAGACTTAAGTTCTTTCTCCCTAATTCCTTTTCAGTTAAGTCACAATATTTTGCCGTCACAACAAGCCTATTGTTGACTAAGCCCTCAAGCATTAACATTAGGATGATGCTATTTCACTCGCTTTAAGCCAATACTGGGGAAAAAAACACTCCGTCTGAGAGGTAAAACCCGGTGGAACATTTGTTTTCTCCAACAGTCTGACCCAGTTTTGTCCCTGCTGATTACAGATTAACCCCGGCACTGTGGGCTTCTATCGCATCCAGTACAGCTCGTCCATGCTGGAGAGCCTGCTGCCCGGCGTCAGAGACCTCAGCCTGCAGCCTGTGGACCGACTCGGCCTGCAGAACGACCTCTTCTCCCTGGTGACACACACACACACACACACACACACAGCCCTACTGCTGTGCAATAAACCAATAACAATAATTTCCTTTCTTTGTGGAAATTCCCCTCCCTTCCCGTGTAAACAAACCGGTGCAGAACAGAAGAGGGCAGGAAGACTGGAATAGGGAAAGGGAGCAATGGTGGCTGAGTCACAGTGTGGATAAGGAAGAAAGTCAAACAAGTGCAAATTACGCTGAAGTTGTTGATTGAAAAAGATTCCTAACGTTAAAGGTTTGGTTTTGGAATATAATCAAAACTTTTCCAAACACCTGGAAATGGTTTATTTGGAAATGTAATAGTCAATAGTGCGTATCATTTGGATTCATACTCGGAAGGTCAACGGTGGAAACACGCCCCCTGACCTCGGATTTCCGAGCTCGGCACTCCAGCAACCACTGAGTACCCCCAGCTAGAAGTCCAACATGGCTGCTCCGTGCATCAACAGTTGCGATAGCAGTAGTAACGTACCGTTATAAGCACTTCTGTGTTATATGTGTCTCATTAAATCGTACACGCAGCGCCGTCCATATTCTATCTGTTGTTACGGTGTTTGTACGCACGAAAAACAGTGTAATGCGTTGTTATAAACTGACATTGCTAACAATGGCTTACCTGGATAGAGCTAATGAAAACAATGAAAATCCGACTTTTAAATGGAACGCATTCAACTCGGAGGCGTGAAGTCATTCCCAGCTTCGGCTTCGAGTTCAAAGGTATAACGCGCTATAAGGGCATCAAAACAGAACTCTGCTATTTAACCCTCATGTTGTCTTTGGGTCAAATTGACCCGTTTTCCTATATCAATGTTCTTTTTAATTCCCCAAAATAACATGATTGATTCCACACAACGCTCTTTGCAAGTACAAACCTCTACTTTCATTAATTTTGGGGCGTCTTATTCAATTTTATAGCATTTGAAAACAAATTGAAGTGTTTTTGAAATAGTATTGAGAGTAAAAGTTGACATATTCCAGTCTGTGATTATCATCAACATCCATTCCTTTAATTTTAGTCTCAATAATTCCTAATTTCTGCTTTTCTAACTCAAACATTAGGTACAATTTCCTATAAATGAGGTTTATTTAACATAAATTCCAAAAATAATTGTAAAACTAATGGTAATAAGTTAGTGTTACGTAGTGTTTAACGTCAAAAAAAGTGACAGACATTGGACAAAAGGGACAAAAACGTAAGAAAATGTTAAAAACATCAATAAAAAGCATCATTGGGGCTTCAAAGAGTCAGAAATTTATATGATAGTAAACTCGTTCATAACTCTTAAGAATTGATTTTTGGTATTTGATTTTACTTTTGTTCTGTTTGATTATTAGCTTTAAAGAACTTAATAAATGGGTAGGTCTTCAGCTTAACTTTGAAAGTAGTCAGCAGTGTCTCAAGTTTTTGCTCCTTTTTTCACATTTGAGCAGCTAGAAGCTAAAGGCAGGACTCGAGAAACATCCGATCTTATAGGTCTGCAAGGTTGGTACCGGGTCAGGAGAGCTGATAAGTATTTTAGGACCGTTTTTATCAGATGTTGAGCTCCAGAGGATCAGATATCTCATCATAAATCTTTCTTTATTGCATTCCAGACTTTCGGATGATTTTTAACAGAGCAGCGGCGGAGTTGTTTTGGTCTGTTTGTGTCCCACAGACGATTTTTTGCAGGGTGGATGTAGACTTTCACTTTGTTACTTGATGGTTCACAGGAGGAGTTCACACACATTTCATCCAATAATTCCAAATATTTCTGTTTCTCTATAAAACTGCAGTTTGAGACTTTAAATGGGGAATAACAATTACATTTGATGCAGTTTGTGCCACTACCCACCAGAAAATGTACTTTTTATCGGAAGTTGAGAAGTTTTCATGTTCATACATGTTTTTTATGTATTTAAACTATTACCTAATACATAATACACATTTCTTTTATAGAGTCTGTTTTAACTTTCTCTTATCTGCTGGTTTGGGTCCCTCAGCTTGAAAAATAAGCAGCATAATAAACAGCATTGTGAAAATGTGTGGCAAAATTGCAGGGATGCATTTTAAAGAGTCATCCCTTTTAGACCGGGTCAGAGCCGTGAAGAAAGCCAAACCTATCGTCACTGACCCAAGTTACCCCTTGTCTTATGAATACAGGCTGCTGCCATCTGGTCACTGGTACACTGTACCGAGGTGTAAGACCAAGAGATTAAGGAGCTCATTTGTCCCTGCTACCGGTCTCATTAATACCTTGATGTAATTTGTCCTGTATGAATATATACGTTATTTTGTGTAAGAACTACTGAGGACAGGTAGAGACCGTTGTCCTCCCTAAAGCACAGTGCTTTTACCCCAACGAAACTCTAAGGGAAAGGCGTTTCTGAACTTGTTTTTATGGCTTTAGTCTCGCGCAGGGATGATCAGCACGGTGGAGGTGCTGAAGCTGATGGAGGCGTTTGTCAACGAGCCCAACTACACGGTGTGGAGCGACCTCAGCTGCAACCTGGGAGTGTTGTCCTCGCTGCTGTCCCACACCGACTTCCACGAGGAGATCCAGGAGTTCATCCGGGACCTCTTCACCCCCATCGGCCAGGAGCTCGGCTGGGACTGCAAACCAGGGGAAGGTAAGGAGCAGCGAAAGTTTTCTTTCTTACACAACTGAGTGAATCCTGACTGACGGGACTTTGTCCTCTTCAACAGTGATTCCCAACCAGGGGTACTTGTAGCCAGTGGGAACTTCTGCTAGTGTCACGGAGTACAGGAAAAGATTGTAGAGTAGCTCTACTAATTTTAAGAAAATATTATATAATTAAAAGAATATATCTGTATATTAAAGCTATAGTGTGTAGTTTGTCGCCCCCATGAGGAATTCTAAGTAATGACAACAAAACTGTTGGCATGTCCACGTGATACAAGCCTTCAGTGATCACGCACGCGCCCCCGCACGTCCTCAAGGGCAGCTAAGAAGGACGGTAGGATTAAAGAAACATGGACTCTTGGCTTGAATGTAACGGACGTTCATTAATATCAAAAAGTTACGCACTAAAGCTTTAACATTAAGTCAACCGTAACACCTGAATACAGAAAAGAAATGGCTAAAAGTAACCGATAAACAGTCAGCTTCACAAGTAGTAGATTGCTGACCAAAACAACCGTAATATTGAAAGTTCAATTGGATGTAAAACGTAAAGGTCCCATGACATGGTGCTCTTTTAGATGTTTTTATAAAGACCTTAATGGTCCCCTAATACTGTATATGAAGTCTCTTTTATATAGACCTTAGTGGTCCCTAATACTGTATCTGAAGTCTCTTTTATATAGACCTTAGTGGTCCCTAATACTGTATCTGAAGTCTCTTTTATATAGACCTTAGTGGTCCCCTAATACTGTATATGAAGTCTCTTTTATATAGACCTTAGTGGTCCCCTAATACTGTATCTGAAGTCTGTTTTATATAGACCTTAGTGGTCCCCTAATACTGTATCTGAAGACTCTTTTATATAGACCTTAGTGGTCCCCTAATACTGTATCTGAAGTCTCTTTTATATAGACCTTAGTGGTCCCTAATACTGTATCTGAAGTCTGTTTTATATAGACCTTAGTGGTCCCCTAATACTGTATCTGAAGACTCTTTTATATAGACCTTAGTGGTCCCCTAATACTGTATCTGAAGTCTCTTTTATATAGACCTTAGTGGTCCCCTAATACTGTATCTGAAGTCTCTTTTATATAGACCTTAGTGGTCCCCTAATACTGTATCTGAAGTCTCTTTTATATAGACCTTAGTGGTCCCCTAATACTGTATCTGTCCATCTGAGCTTTCATTTTCTCAAAGGCAGAGCCGGATACCCAGGACTCACCATTTCTAGCCACTGGGGGGGCCATAGGCAGGCTGGGTGAACTCATATTATTGTTTAAAAAAAACTCATAAAGTGAAATTTTCATGCCATGGGACCTTTTAACAATATCCAATTTTCACTTTTTATATAATAAATAGTGTAATACAGTTGTCACATACATGGGCATTGATGGGGGTTACATGAGTTCATCTGACAGTGCTGCTGTTGGGGGACCTCGGACAGGAAAGGTTGGAAACTGCTCCCCTTCAAGATTGCAGTGTTGTGGTGGCAAGAGAGACAATAACTTCAGGAAGCGTCATGGTTTTTATCGTCCTGCAGGCCACCTGGACGCCCTGTTGAGAGGTCTGGTTCTGGGGAAGCTTGGCAAGGCAGGACACAAGCCCACACTGGAGGAGGCCCGGCGGAGATTCAGAGACCACGTGGAGGGAAAGCAGAACCTGCCTGCAGACCTCCGGAGCCCGGTAAGCAAAAAAAAAGCACTGACCGGCATCCATGAGCGGTAGTTTTCTGCAGTGCTGTGTAGAGAGAGAGAGAGAGAGAGAGAGAGAGAGAGAGAGAGAGAGAGAGAGAGAGAGAGAGAGAGAGAGAGAGAGAGAGAGAGAGAGAGAGAGAGAGAGAGAGAGAGAGAGAGAGAGAGAGAGAGAGAGAGAGAGAGAGAGAGATGGATTCCATCATCATGACTACAGTGGAACCCTATGGGGAAAATATCCTATCTTGATAGAAATCGCTTATTTTCACCATAAAAAGGTATATAGATGTTACCAACATTTTTTAATATGTAAAAGGCCCTTATGGAAATATTCCAGTGTATATTTACTAGGGGTGAGCTGGATACTCGGCTGAAACGAGTATCCGGTACGGATAAAGCACTTTTGCCGAATACAAGTATTATACGAGTAATACGAGTCATTATCCGTATACTCGGATTGGGTAGCGGACCGCGCGCCCCGCCCGTACACACACGCTCTGCTCTCTCACACATAACACTGAGAAGTGAACAGCGCGCTCTCTCTCTCTCTCTCTCTCTCTCTCTCTCTCTCTCTCTCTCTCTCTCTCTCTCTCTCTCTCTCTCTCTCTCTGAGGTCCGCGGGTCTCTCTCTCTCTCTCTCAGGTCCGCGGGTCTCTCTCTCTCTCTCTCTCTGAGGTCCGCGGGTCTCTCTCTCTCTCTCTCTCTCTCTCTCTGAGGTCCGCGGGTCTTTTCCGTTAACGTTCAGGGTTTCTTCAACCAGTACATTTCTGGTAACGTTGGGTTTCAGACAGCGCGTGGTATAATGCGACTCGCGCTGCGTCTCTGCCGATTGCACACCCCCGACCGTCCGTCCGTCCGTCCGAGTAGACAGATACGGATAATTCATGTTGTAAACAGATACAGATACGGATAATGCTGTACTCGCTCATCCCTAATATTTACCTACTATATCGTACAAAAACTGTCATTTGTAGTGAGCGACCACGTCAGCGGAGCAAGACAAGCCAAATACAGAAGGGCTTTCGGTAACTTGTGCTACAAACACACAATTTCTGTACTTCCAAAAACTAAACTCTGAACAAAGTTACTCACAGTCTTTTAACAAAATGCACGGTCACACAATGATAATGCGGCCGACAGCATACGGGTAAAAAGTGTGTTTTGGTCAGATATTGGTGTTGATTGCACTGGTTAGACGCTCACCTAAAGTCCAGATTGCTCCTCATACAGTGCTGACTTTCTACATGTTGAATGGACTGAAAGCTTTGACATGATATAAGACCGCTTGAGTACACATCCACACAGGAAAGGACCCCGACTACCATTAATATATATTGCAGTGTTATTGCATTAGTATTTTAGTTTTTTTGTTTAATATTACAAAGGGGTCATATTAGAGTATTGATTTGAGTGTGTTTTTGTTTTCCAGGTGTATGTAACAGTGCTGAAGCATGGAGACAGTGCCACGTTGGAAACAATGCTGAAGGTAAGACTGCAGCTGATGTTAGACCGTGACAGAAAGAGGCTCAGGGACCCTTGAGGTAACCTTCATGTTGTCTTCGGGTCAAATTGACCCGTTTTCCTATATCAATGTTCTTTTTAATTCCCCAAAATAACATGATTGATTCCACACAACGCTCTTTGCCAAGTACAAATCTCTACTTTCATTAATTTTGGGGCGTCTTATAGCATTTGAAACCAAATTGAAGTGTTTTTGAAATAGTATTGAGACTAAAAGTTGACATATTCCAGTCTGTGATTATCATCAACATCCATTCCTTTAATTTTAGTCTCAATAATTGCTAATTTCTGCTTTTCTAACTCAAACATTAGGTATAATTTCCTATAAATGAGGTTTATTGACCATAAATTCCAAAAATAACTGTAAAACTAAAGTTAATAAGTTAGTGTTACGTAGTGTTGAAAACGTCAAAAAAAAGTCACAAACATTGGGGAAAAAAAAGCATCAAAAGTGTTGAAAAAACGTAAAAGAAAGTTAAAAACATCCATGAAAAGTGTTAATTTTATATTTTGACGGGAAGACAACACGATGGTTACCAAATTAAACGTTAAAATGAGTGATTGAACTTTACAAAATCATCCTGAATGACGTGATCATCGTCTCGTTTTTCTGTTCTTCTTCTCTTACTCGCTCTTATGTTCTCTAATGACCTCATCCCCCCTTTGGGGCTCTCTTCACTCTTTTTTGTCTCTCTCTTTCTGTTCTTTCTCTTTGTCTTTTAGCTCCACAAACAAGCAGACATGCAGGAGGAGAAGAACCGTATCGAGCGAGTGCTGGGCGCCATCTCTGCCCCCGACCTCATCCAGAAAGTCCTCAGCTTCGCCCTCTCGGTACACATGACCATGTTTTTTTATGTTTTTTGGGCTTTTCTGCCTTTATTTGATAGAACAGCTAGGTGAGGAAGAAGAGAGAGGGGGAGGAAGGCATGCAGGAAATCATCACAGGTCAGATTTGAACCCTGGACCTCTGCGTCGAGGCATAAACCTCAGTATATGTGCGCCTGCTCTACCCACTGAGCCAACCCGGCCACACATGACCATGTTTACCGCATGTTTTTCTCCGGGTGACGGAGGAAATGAAAGAAGTGTCACTTTAAGCGTTGTTTTTAAACCAGCATGCTTCTACTTATCATGTGTCTTATCAATCTGACCCAGTTTCTGTTATTGGACTTTGGGTCCATTTATTGTTCAGTGTGGTTAATGATTACACCGACACTGTAAAAAACAATAGGGCTCTAACTACTACAATACAGGAAGTTACATGTCTATTTGTACTAAGGAGATCAATGTGATGAATAGGTTTGGAATTATTTTTACAACTTAAGTATTTTATTTTGTTATTACAGAGGGAAAGTACTGAAAAAAAGTACCGTTGGAATTTCAGGTACCGGTACCAATAAAAATGTGAACGGTACCCAACCCTAGTTAAGGGTGACCAATAGTCCTTACCTAGGTAATGTCGGGGCACGCCCTCATTCTCTGCTTCTGACTGGCTAGTAGTCCTTACCTAGGTACTGTCAGGGCCCTCATTCTCTGCTTCTGACTGGCTAGTAGTCCTTACCTAGGTACTGTCGGGGCACGCCCTCATTCTCTGCTTCTGACTGGCTAGTAGTCCTTACCTAGGTACTGTCGGGGCCCTCATACTCTGCTTCTGACTGGCTAGTAGTCCTTACCTAGGTACTGTCGGGGCCCTCATTCTCTGCTTCTGACTGGCTAGTAGTCCTTACCTAGGCACTGTCAGGGCATGCCCTCATACTCTGCTTCTGACTGGCTAGTAGTCCTTACCTAGGTACTGTCAGGGCCCTCATACTCTGCTTCTGACTGGCTAGTAGTCCTTACCTAGGCACTGTCAGGGCC
>JABXJD010000591.1:185000-195000 GCA_013375575.1 Percina caprodes | reverse complement strand
ATATAATATAGCTGAATAACCCTTAATGAAAACAAAATTGGTTACAGATTGACGAAGATGAAATCTTCACATCTACACGTAATGGTTTCATGAAGTCTGGTCAGGCAGCGTTTGGCTTTGAGTTGATCGGGATGTTTTTAATGTTTCGTTAAAGAATTAGAATTAAGTTCCACAGAAGAGGAGATTCTGGAGAGCTTTAGACTAAATATGCCGTCACATAAAGCAACACTTAATCATACACTTATCTGTCCCTACAAGACGTTTGGTAGGTGTGTAACTGCTCTAATTGTGTAAAAATAATCTCCAAATTAGAGAGAGAGAGATGCCAGTTTTTATAGGTTTACAAAGTGAAAAAGTCGTTGCGTTATAATACTCGCCTAGCTGCTAGCGTTGCACACCCTCATACTCTGCTTCTGACTGGCTAGTAGTCCTTACCTAGGTACTGTCAGGGCCCTCATACTCTGCTTCTGACTGGCTAGTAGTCCTTACCTAGGTACTGTCAGGGCCCTCATACTCTGCTTCTGACTGGCTAGTAGTCCTTACCTAGGTACTGTCAGGGCCCTCATACTCTGCTTCTGACTGGCTAGTAGTCCTTACCTAGGTACTGTCAGGGCACGCCCTCATACTCTGCTTCTGACTGGCTAGTAGTCCTTACCTAGGCACTGTCAGGGCACGCCCTCATACTCTGCTTCTGACTGGCTAGTAGTCCTTACCTAGGTACTGTCAGGGCCCTCATACTCTGCTTCTGACTGGCTAGTAGTCCTTACCTAGGTACTGTCAGGGCACGCCCTCATACTCTGCTTCTGACTGGCTAGTAGTCCTTACCTAGGTACTGTCAGGGCCCTCATACTCTGCTTCTGACTGGCTAGTAGTCCTTACCTAGGTACTATCAGGGCATGTCCTCATACTCTGCTTCTGACTGGCTAGTAGTCCTTATCTAGGTACTGTCAGGGCATGTCCTCATACTCTGCTTCTGACTGGCTAGTAGTCCTTATCTAGGTACTGTCAGGGCCCTCATACTCTGCTTCTGACTGGCTAGTAGTCCTTACCTAGGTACTGTCAGGGCCCTCATACTCTGCTTCTGACTGGCTAGTAGTCCTTACCTAGGTACTGTCAGGGCACGCCCTCATACTCTGCTTCTGACTGGCTAGTAGTCCTTACCTAGGTACTGTCAGGGCACCCTCATACTCTGCTTCTGACTGGCTAGTAGTCCTTACCTAGGTACTGTCAGGGCCCTCATACTCTGCTTCTGACTGGCTAGTAGTCCTTACCTAGGTACTGCGCATGTGCGACTCCCAACAAAGATGGAACGAAAGTGAGATGTCTCACTCTGTTACTAAAACAAAGAACTCAACACACAGGGTGAAAAGAGGAGCTGCAGCCATGTGCAGTAAAACAGAAATATGGTGTTTTTTAGTTTTTTTATTAAACCATGTAAACCTATTCTGGTACAATCTCTAAATACAATTGTGAACCTGAAAATGTGCATAATATCAGCACTTTTGCCTTTGTATCTGACAGGAGAGAGTAGAAAGCTACCAGAAAAATGGGAAAAACGTGCAAGAAATGTTCCCATCTGCACCTGAAGCAGGGGCATTGGGATTACATGGCCAGCAATGAAGCAAAAGTGTACTTTTATTACTCTTTTTTTTAATGCTAGTTTCAGTTGATGTAATGCTTACATGGTGCATACATAAATGCATAAGTGCATGCATAAAGAAAGCTTGGAGCAGGAATGTGTTCCAGTCTACTTAACCACTGCAGATTGACTCCAGTTAGGCTTTCTGTTTTTGGGTTGTGTTTTTTTGGATTTCCATTGGATTATATCTAATTAATATTTTTAAACCATACTTATGAGGCTTGGCCTTTTATGTTAAAAAAACAAACAAACACCTGAGCAGTGGTGAAATTACTCAGATATTTACTTAATTAACATCATAAATGAATGCAGAGTCAAGTGCAACGACTTTTTTTTTTAAATATTCTGTAAAAATAAAAACCATATAATGCAAAATAATGTAAAGCTATAGTCGTTATAACGTTTCGAAGTGGCGATGGGTGCAGTACCCATGTTTCACCGGTAGGGTTCGCCAGCGAGCGGCTCACGGGCGTCTGTGAGTCAAAGTAAAAGGAAGCGAAGAAGTGAACTTTGGTTTGGACCTGGCCGAAAGATGCTGGTTAGGAAATGACAGCTGTGTAAGTAAACGGCAGGAGTGGTGTGTTAAATAGCTAATTAATACATGTTTAGTAATCAATTCATAACTTAATTAATCAAGTTTGGAGTGATTCGGCTGCGTCCGTTCCCTGGAAACTTCAGCGGATTCAGCTCAATCTGAACAAGCTAGCTAGCAACGTTAGCCGCGTTAGCTAACCGAAGCTAGTTATCCGGCTAAATAAGTAAGTAGCTAGCTGTTAGCTTAGCCTCGCCGTATTTCGGCTAAGCGTAGCTAGTTAACGTTAATATTCCAAAATATTGATTTACAGGAACATGTATTTTACCGGGGGTTTTAATTAATGTGTTTAATCCGTTGGGGTGTAACGTGCTATGCTAATGCTAATGTCATGAAAATCATCACGTTAGTCATCAAAATGATAGTATCTCAAAGTAATGAAGTAGTATCTCAGTACGTGAGATATGTCATTATTTATGAGATACTAAGTCATCTTTTTTTAGATTAAAAAGTCAATAAGAGATCCTCAATGTTTCTTATTATTTTGAGTCAGTTTAATATTTTGAAAGTGTCTCACAAACAGTGAATTTAAGGATCTATTTCGCATCACGTTGGCGGAAGGTTACATGTTGTAGCAACTGGCGTGTGTTGGTGTTAGCAGGTTAGCATGTTAGCATTAAGCTGGAACACAGCGTCGAGATGTTGAGACTAACCCAGGACTGTTTTAATATTAAATGTACAAACGTATCTGGTTTAAAAGTCATGAAACTGAGGATTCAAGTTAGGTTGTAACGACTTTAACAAACCTAACAACATCAAAAGTCAACCTATGAAAACACTGAGCTGGTTATTTTTAGCTCTGCTGAGGGTCAGTGGTTTCTTTTACTGCCTCGAGGCAGCTCAGGTGTTTTCCTTTAACCCTCATGTTGTCTATCCGAAATTAGGAAGGTCGAAACACGGGTGAAAAATGTTGGAAAAGGTGGCAAAGTCAATGAAAAAAATCAAATGTACCAAAAAAAATTGCAAAAACTTAATAAAAAGCAACAAAAATGTTGATATAAGGGGGAAAAAGGAGAAATCAACTCTTTGGTTGAAGCTTTTAATCCATGTTTTTAACTTTTTCTTACGTTTTTGTCCCATTTTCAACACTTTTTTTAATGCTTGCCACTTTTTTATGTTTAACACTACGTAACACTAACTTATTAACTTTAGTTTTACAGTTATTTTTGGAATTTATGGTCAATAAACCTAATTTATAGGAAATTATACCTAATGTTTGAGTTAGAAAAGCAGAAATTAGGAATTATTGAGACTAAAATTAAAGGAATGGATGTTGATGATAATCACAGACTGGAATATGTCAACTTTTACTCTCAATACTATTTCAAAAACACTTCAATTTGGTTTCAAATGCTATAAAACTTAATAAGACGCCCCAAAATTAATGAAAGTAGAGATTTGTACTTGGCAAAGAGCGTTGTGAGGAATCAATCATGTTATTTTGGGGAATTAAAAAGAACATTGATATAGGAAAACGGGGCAATTTGACCCGAGGACGACATGAGGGTTAAGGCTATAGATGGATGGATATACACACACACACACACATATAGACACACACACATACAGTGGTGCTCAAAAGTTTACATACACATGCTTAAGTTGACTAAAAAGAGGAATAAAAAAATCATGTTTTGGAAATTTATTTTAATACCTAAATTAAAATCAACCTTTAAGACACCAATTTTCTTTGTGAATGAATAACGTATTGTAAATAAATAAATGTTCTTATTTAAAATACAGGGTCATAAGTATACATACTATGTTAAATTCCATAGAGGCAGGCAGATTTTATTATTAAGGCCAGTTATTTCCTGGATTCAGGATATTATGCATCCTGATAAAGTTCCCTTGGCCTTTAGAATTAAAATAGCCCCACATCATCACATACTCTTCACCATGCTTAGAGATAGGCATGGTTTTATTTCAGTTAGACTAATACCTGGTTTGATTTGCATTGAGAGATGATTTTATAGAAAGTATCCCATGCCTATCTCTAAGCATGGTGAAGAGTTTGTGATGATGTGGGCTATTTTAATTCTAAAGGCCAAGGAACTTTATCAGGATGCATAATATCCTGAATCCAGGAAATAACTGGCCTTTAATAATAAAATCTGCCTGCCTCTATGGGAATTTAACATAGGGGTATGTATACTTATGACCCTGTATTTTAAATAAGAACATTTATTTACAATCGTTATTCATTCACAAAGAAAATTGGTGTCCTTAAAGGTTGGATTTTACCTCATTTTTTAATTTAGGTATTAAAATAAATTTCCAAAACATGATTTTTTTATTCCTCTTTTTAGTCAACTTAAGCATGTGTATGTACACTTTTGAGCACCACTGTATAGACAGATAGACAGATACTTACATATGTACATACATACATACTATCCTTTCTCTGTACCGTGCTGGTTGTTTTGTGTGTCCGGTTGTTTTCTCACGCTTGTGGTGTGTGTTGCCAGGCTGTCTGGTGTCGTCCAGGCGGTGACTGACTGACCGATGCCTTCATGATGCTGCGCTGCAGCGCCCTGGTCGTCGCCCTGCTGCTGTCCCACGTCCGAGGCTTCCTGAGCCTCGCCGAGGACGACGGCATCATCCCCGAAGAGTGGACGCTGCTGCACGTCGTTCAGGGCCACATCGGGGCCGGGAACTACAGCTACCTGCGCCTCAACCACGACGGCAGGATCATCCTGCACATGCAAAGCCTGAAGGGGGACGCGGACCTCTACGTTTCGGATAAAACCCTGCGGCCGAGCTTCGACACCTACAAGCTGCAGTCGGCCACCTGCGGCCAGGATGTGGTGGTGGTTCCCGGGGACTTGGTGAGGCCCGTGGGCATCGGCATTTACGGCCATCCCTCTCACAAAGAGAGCGAGTTTGAAATGCGGGTGTTTTACGATCAGACGGTTCCACATGACCCGTTCGAAAGGGGCTCGGACACGTCCGAAGACGGAGATAAGAAAAAGACATCACCCCAGGCGACAGAGGAGGACGACGACTATCAGGAAGAGGAGTCGATCTTTTGGACAATTCTAATTGGACTTTTGAAGATTATACTTGAGATTTTGTTTTGATGGTTTCCTTCGTTGCTGCTTCGCGACGCAAGGAGGAGATTCGTCTTCCTCTTCTTTTTTTTTTGTAGCCTCAGTCGGCCTCGAAGCGTTTAGAGAAGATTAAATTCTTCCCTCCTGTAAAGGTTGAGAAAATGTCGCACCACTCCTGTGAGAATTCTGCCATTTTTAACAATTCCTTTCCTTATGGTCAAACATGCACACTTGATTTTTAACGAAGTTGAGACTGAATTTTTCCTTTGAAGCTTGACTACTCGGAAAACGTTTCACAAAGTCTGTGTGTTTGGTGATAAGTGAGCGAACGTGAGCCTCTCGGATTCAGCAGATGTTGTTTTGGTGTCCTCGTACAGAGAAGCGTATAAAGGTGGAGAGCCAGATCACTAAATTTGGGCCTTTTGTGATTTCTGTATTGTATTGCAGTTCAACCAAAAGGGCAAAAAGGGGGTATATCTGTAGTTTTAAAGTCTATCTTTAATACAACACACACACATGCTCTACCTAAGTGTTACTGTTCCTCCTGTCCATACTGGTCCTGAATTGATCCTTTCCGATGGGGATTAAAATCCTTAAAAGTCTCCGTCAGGGCCTCGGTGTGCTCAAAGGAACTACGTCTAAAGGCAGATAAAAAGCCTGTCGTCATATCTTTCTTCCGGGAACGAGGTACACACTTTTCAACGGACTATTTTTTATTATAGGTCACACGAGAAGCGACAGAAGTAGCTGCGTGACGTCAACCACTCGTGATCCGCAGCGCAGGTTTACGCCGTCATCGCTTCTGGCTTTGGTCGCACCTTGTAACCCTCGTGTTGTCTTCCCGCCGACCTGGAAAGTTTTGTCTTTCTGAGTCGAAATTTAAAATGAAAAACCTTTTAATTAAGGTTATGGTCGTCTTTCTCGACCCTTTTGTGGCTTTCCACCAATGATTTTGTCCCTTTTTCGACATTTGTCGACTTTTTCTGAGCCTTTTGAAAACATTTCTGAGTTTTTCCACCAATTTTTTAAAGACATATTTATTTTTTCGACACCTTTTCACATTTTTGTCACTTTATTTGACATTTTTCTCTTTTTTTTTTTTTTACACTTTTTTTAAAGTGCTTTTACCAGTTTTTTCCCCAAATGCTATAAAATTGACAAAAAACACCCAAATTCAATGTAAGAAGTGAACTGAGTATTTATGTAACTCGTGAGGAGCGTTGTTGGGAAACACCCACGTTACTTTTTTTGGAAAATGTGTCTTGAAAGAAACCAACATTTCTGATTATAGAAACTTTTTGGAAAGGGGTCAAATTTGACCCAAAGACAACCGGAGGGTTAAAGGTCAGCGGCAACAAGGTCAAAGTGGAGGTCATTTGAACTTTGAGCAGAACGCGCCGCGAGTGGCCTCCACCTCTCTATGTTGGAAATGAACGGCACTACCGGCGCGGAGCGGTGTTACCGCGGATCGTAGGCGGCTTTACGAACGGAACGGGGGGGGTCTGTTTAAGAAAAAAGAGTAAGTACCGTAAGTAAAGGTTATTTGTATAGCACCTTTTTACAGATAAAAATCACAAAGTACTTAACAGTCAAATCTGATACAATACAACAAATTAAAATACAAGAACGTTTAAATACAAAATAGAAAACACAACAAACCATAAAAACCTCTCGGCTAACTTAAAAGAGCACATTATACACATTTTTGGGCGAAAAAACAAGCTTCGATATTTGCATTTTTTTCAATTTTGTAGAAAGTCCAGTTAATTTAGGATCTCATAAATGATGTGAGGAGGTTTTTAGCGGAGAAGATAAATGTTAACTGACAGGTCTGAGGGAGGCAAACAGGGCTGGTGGACTCTTATTAAATGCTGTACAGCTAAGTTTAGCATTTCTCTAACAAAGTGAAATCCCAACTTCCAGGTTCTTTTCCAGATGTAAAAATAAAACAAAATTAAAAACACACATTGACATTTATAACAATACAAACAACTAAAAGTCCAGACTTGGAACATCTAATGCTGTGATGTTGACATCTAATGCTGTGATGGTAACATCTAATGCTGTGATGTTGACATCTAATGCTGTGATGGTAACATCTAATGCTGTGATGTTGACATCTAATGCTGTGATGTTGACATCTAATGCTGTGATGTTGACATCTAATGCCGCGATGGTAACATCTAATGCTGTGATGTTGACATCTAATGCTGTGATGTTGACATCTAATGCTGTGATGTTGACATCTAATGCTGTGATGTTGACATCTAATGCTGTGATGGTAACATCTAATGCTGTGATGTTGACATCTAATGCTGTGATGGTAACATCTAATGCTGTGATGTTGACATCTAATGCTGTGATGGTAACATCTAATGCTGTGATGTTGACATCTAATGCTGTGATGGTAACATCTAATGCTGTGATGTTGACATCTAATGCTGTGATGTTGACATCTAATGCTGTGATGTTGACATCTAATGCCGCGATGGTAACATCTAATGCTGTGATGTTGACATCTAATGCTGTGATGTTGACATCTAATGCCGCGATGGTAACATCTAATGCTGTGATGTTGACATCTAATGCTGTGATGTTGACATCTAATGCTGTGATGTTGACATCTAATGCTGTGATGTTGACATCTAATGCTGTGATGGTAACATCTAATGCTGTGATGTTGACATCTAATGCTGTGATGGTAACATCTAATGCTGTGATGGTGACATCTAATGCTGTGATGGTGACATCTAATGCCGTGATGTTGACATCTAATGCTGTGATGTTGACATCTAATGCTGTGATGGTGACATCTAATGCTGTGATGGTGACATCTAATGCCGTGATGGTGACATCTAATGCCGTGATGGTGACATCTAATGCCGTGATGGTGACATCTCATGCCGTGATGGTGACATCTCATGCCGTGATGGTGACATCTCATGCCGTGATGGTGACATCTCATGCCGTGATGGTGACATCTAATACTGTGATTTTCTTAGTTGCATGTCTGTCTGTTGCGAGGACACCACACAGCAGGTATGAACCGCATGCAGCTACCAGGACAGCCTCACCTTAGCCTTCTCCAGCCTCAGATAAGCTTTAAAACCCATCGTCGGGATCCGTTCACGGCCAATACGAACAGCAGGAACTCTCTAACAACTCTCCAAATCTTCAAATCAGATGTAGGCTACAGCTACACTACTACGTTTTAATGTATAAACTAATATCTTTTGCTACGTTAAAGGTCCCATGACATGGTGCTCTTTATATAGACCTTAGTGGTCCCCTAATACTGTATCTGAAGTCTCTTTATATAGACCTTAGTGGTCCCCTAATACTGTATCTGAAGTCTCTTTATATAGACCTTAGTGGTCCCCTAATACTGTATCTGAAGTCTCTTTATATAGACCTTAGTGGTCCCCTAATACTGTATCTGAAGTCTCTTTACATAGACCTTAGTGGTCCCCTAATACTGTATCTGAAGTCTTTTATATAGACCTTAGTGGTCCCCTAATACTGTATCTGAAGTATCTTTCCCAAAATTCAGCCTTGGTACAGAATTACAGCCACTAGAGCCAGTCCCACAATGAGCTTTCCTTAGGACGTGTCATTTCTGAGTCTGTAGCTTTTAGGGAGGGAGGGGGCAAGGTGGAGGCTGGGGTTGTGGCCTCGACCAACTGCGACTTTGCTCGTTTGAAAGCCATGATGTCTCTCTCTCTCTCATGGGTGGGCCAAATTCTCTGGGCGGGCAAAGCAGAGAAACGGGAGGTAACCTTGCCCCTTATGACCTCAGAAGAGGCCAGATTCCAGATCGGCCCATCTGAGCTTTCATGTTCTCAAAGGCAGAGCAGGATACCCAGGGCTCGGTTTGCACCTATCACCATTTCTAGCCACTGGGGGGCCATAGGCAGGCTGGGGGACCTCATATTAATGTTAAAAACATCATAAAGTGACATTTTCATGCCATGGGACCTTTAAATCCTCGTGTCCACACTACTTCGTTTCCGAGCCCCTAAAATGGAGACTTTTGGAAACCTCTCTGCCCCCCTTGTTTTGGTTTCCAAACTCCGGAGTCGCTCTGCAGTCCGGCGTATCGGCTAGTCGTCATCGTGGTTCTTCTTCTTCTACGGAGATTTTTCTGCTGCTGGTGCTAATGCTATCATGTGGACAAAGATCGTTTTTGGTCTCAATGCGCTGCTCAAAACGGCTAACGTAGCCGCGTAGACGCAACCTCGGCATCAAACCGGCGGCTCTATGTATGTAGAATGAATGAAACCGCGTGTCTAAACCCTTGTGTTGTCTTCCCGTCAACCATGAAAAAAAAACCTGTTTTGGTCATTTTTTTTCAACATTATTATCGCATTTTCCGACATTTTTGTCACTTTTTTAATGTCGGGGTGTTTTTTGTGTTGTTTTTTTGTGTTTTTTCCTACTTTTTTTTGATATTTTTAGTGACAAAAAACGACAATTAACTAAAAACGGGTCAAATTTGACCCAAGGACAACATGAGGGTTAACTCTGCATATCAACACCCCGCAGGATGTGTGTCAGATTGAAAAAACAGAAGAAAACCACTTAGCAACACAGTCATTGTCAGCCATTTTGAGACCCAACGTGAGTTTTTTCTACGGTACGTGTGTTTCCCTCGGGATCGATAAAGTTATATCTTTATTATTGGACATAGAAGAAGGCCTGAAACGGTTGTAGAAAGTGAAA
>JABXJD010000591.1:55000-182500 GCA_013375575.1 Percina caprodes | reverse complement strand
TATCTATTTGTGATTATTTTGACTAATATTGCCAATTGCGATATAATAAATAATAATACATTTTATTTATAATGCACTTTTCATCAATAGATCTCAAAGTACTACAGGTAAAAAAGAGAAATAAAATAAAAAAGAATAAAAAATAAATAAATAAAGCTATTCTTAGAAGAGAGAAAAAAAACATGATTCACGATATTGGAGGGAATGATAATGTGTTTCTTTCTCATTTTCATTGAAATATATTACAATTAAATAGTGTGATTTCTCAAAAAAATAAATAAATAAATCACACTATAATCAGATTTTTGTAGTCTTCTTTAGTCTGTAGGATGGGATTTGTAGGCCAGGACGCCTCTGCAGCGCCACAATACTTCCAGAAGGGATTAGAATAACGCACTAGTCCGTATTTCGATTTCGATATGATCGCGATTGATCGTGCAGCTCTAATATATAATATATAATAATAAGTAATAAATACATAAATCGAGTGCAAAAGACGAAGCTTTATTATTTACAGACGTTTTATAGAAACAGTCCAGAGAGTCTGGTCGCTGCTGCATCAAAGCAACTCATCAACAGTCGTGTTACGTATTAATAAAACTGAAAAACCAAGTCTGTGTGTGAAGTAGTCCGTTATCGTCCTCATGCGAGTCTGGGGGCCAGCTCGATGCTGTTGATCCGGAGCACCGTCTGCGGCTGGATGATGATCCTCTTGCGCTCGTACCGGTGTCTCTTCCAGAACCTCATGTGGACTTTGGGCCAGGACTCGGTCTTCTCTAAGACGGTGGCCTCGACCCGGACCAGCTCCTTCCCCAGCAGAGGCCTGCCCAGCAGGGTGAAGTCCTCCGCGCCGACCAGCAGCACCTTCTCCAGGCGGATCCGCTCCCCGCACTCCGCCTCGATGTGGTTCTCGATCAGGATCAGGTCCTCGCCGGTGACCTTCCACTGGCGGCCGGCGAAGTGCACCACGGCGAACAGGCGGCCGAAGTCCTGCTGGTGGATCCGCTGGTTCACGGTGCTCACCACCGCGGCGTGCCGGATCCGCTCCTCCTCCTCCGGGACCAGGCTCATCTGCTCCGGCCACGGCGGCTGGGACAGGGAGGTCCGGGGCACCGGGTCCCCGCTCACGGAGCTCTGTGTTCGCACCACAGCGGGGGACAGGAGAGGATGTTTGGGTAACAACCTGCAGCATGTCCTCCACAACCCTGCTCCTCTGCTCAGCGCCATCTTGACAGGAAATGCTTTAGCTTGCACTGCGCATGCGCGACGTCAATTTGTCACCTTCACTGTCTATGCTTTTATTCTGCTTTCAATAACTCCAAATTGAAATTGACATATATTTTCAGTCTCTTAAATTAGTAACAAATAAGAAAGCTATAACTATATCTGTTATATATACTCCAAACTATTTAATTAAGAACATCTGTTGTCAATAAGTTCATAAGTCTGTCACATTTTTATTTATATATTTCTTTATTTCTTTATTTTCTATAAGATTATAGAGAAAAATAATAGCAATTCATATAATATGAGACAAAGTAAATAAGTGATAAGTACAATATAAACAGATCTATGAAGAGAGCAAAATAAAAATAATAAAAAATAATAGAAATGCTATTGTGCGCTGCGTTAAAGTGCTGTCGTAAATGGCAGATTCCAGACTCCAACTGTTTTTTAAAGGCTTTAATTGAAACCCAAACCTTTTTATACAAAACATAATGTATTTATCTACAGTCAATGCAGTCCTCTGAAAACAGGGCTGTTGTTCTGACACCTAGAAAGGTTTTTAAAGTTTTTCAGCGATACGTATGATGTAAATATCTACATATGATGGTTTATAGACTATGATGCATTGCTACAGATTACACCACCCAATTAAATCATACTTTATGTCTATTTTGTACTGCATTAACTGTAGATAAATACATTATGTTTTGTATAAAAAGGTTTGGGTTTCAATAAAAGCCTTTAAAAAAAAGTTGGAGTCTGGAGTCTGCCATTTACGACTGCACTTTAATGCAACGCACAAAAGAATTTATTATTATTTTTTATTCTTTTTATTTTGCTCTCTTTATAGATCTGTTGATATTGTACTTAACACTTATTTACTTGGTCTCATATTATATAAGTTGCTGTTATTTTTCTCTATAATCTTATGTTATGAGCTGCGTTGACTGAATGTTTGGGAATTGTTTTTTTAAATAATAATTAAAAAAAAATAGAAAATCTGCTTTCAAAAACATTTTATCAACATCGCAATAAAAAAAAATAAACACACGTTTCTTTTGTTTTTCTGTTTTACAAACTTTATTATCAACGCAGTTTCATTACAATACAACAAGTAATGTGTACATACAGTAAATATACAGCTTACAATTTCACTTCATAACCTTAAATAACCTTAAATAACCTTAAATAACCTTAAATAACCTTAAATCATCTTAAATCATCTGGCAATGTTGTCCATAGTGTTCCTCAAGAGATGAGAAGTCTTTAAATCTTCTTCTACCTTCACCATAACTTACAAGTACTAAAATACTTAATTACACATTATATTAACAAGTATTCAATGCTGAAAAGTAACAGCATTTACACAACTGCTGTATTGTTTTAGGTAAGTACAAATGTGAGGTACTTTATACTTACTCCGCAACATCTCAGAAGTACATGTTGTACTTTTTACTCCACTACACCGTCTGTCAACTGTTACTTTTCAGGTGCTTTTCCAGTGAAAACCTCGTATCTCCAGGGCCCAGTTTCTCAAAAGTAATCCAGCTGGATTTCAGATCACCGATTGGAAAATGGTGATCTGAAATCCTCAATTTCATATTGAACCCCCATTGTCCGGTTCCCGCTTCAATCAGCCACCAACCAAAACAAATAGATATAAATTCTCCTTCGTACCCTCTGCTATCTCTCTGCTGAAAAGGTAACGTTTGCACATGAGACACACTGGGACTTAAACTTTTAATGTTGTGGTATTCATTTCCCCATTTGGTCTGACCCTGTGTTTTTAATCAATGTTGTCGTCTTTGTTGTCATGTACTGTTTGTCAAATGCCCCTCGGGGACAAATAAAGGTCTTGAACTGAATTGAACTGAACTGGATTGAATCTTGGAAATGGGTTTTTCAAAAGCAAAGGAGGGATTCAGACCTAAGATCAGACCATGCCAACCAATTTTACATTTGATCTGGATCAAACCTGCCCTTTGGGTCTTTTTTCAAAACTTAGAACTCGGTTTGGGATCTATTTGATAAAAAAAAACAAAAAAAAACAGGATTATCCTGATCCTATCCTGAACTGCAGCAGAAAACAGTGCAGAGATGGACAGAGCTGGTATCCATCCATCCATCCATCCATCCATCCATCCATCCATCCATCCATCCATCCATCCATCCATCCATCCATCCATCCATCCATCCATCCATCCATCCATCCATCCATCCATCCATCCATCCATCCATCCATCCATCCATCCATCCATCCATCCATCTTCATCCGCTTATCCGGTATCTGGTCTTGGGGACAGCAGCTCCAGTAGGGAACCCCAAACTTCCCTTTCCCGAGCCACATCAACCAGCTCCGACTGGGGGATCCCGAGGCGTTCCCAGGCCAGGTTGGAGATATAATCTCTCCACCTAGTCCTGGGTCTTCCCCGAGGCCTCCTCCCAGCTGGACGTGCCTGGACCACCTCCCTAGGGAGGCGCCCAGGAGGCATCCTCACCAGATGCCCGAACCACCTCAACTGGCTCCTTTCGACGTGAAGGAGCAGCGGCTCTACTCCGAGCTCTTCTCGGAGGACTGAGCTTCTCACCCGATCTCTAAGGGGGACGCCAGCCCCCCCCATCCTGAGGAAACCCATTTCGGCCTCTGGTATCTGTCCTGTAAATCATTTTTGACTATTGGATAGTATAGATTTTGTTTTATTATTTAACATTACAATAAAATAAGGAATGTACGATGTTTCTGTTCATTACAGTGGTTCTGTTTCTTAAAATTAAAAAGACAATGGCTATTTGTGGCTATTTGTTTTGCCGACCTGTTGTTCTTTGCTGGGCCAGTAGGCTACCCTGGTGGTTCCATTTAAGACTCTGGTAAACAGGATTTGGTAATCCTGAAATTTGGTATTTGGATCACAGTGATCCAATCCAATGTGCCTTTGAAAAACTTGCATAAAAGTGAGAGTCCTGGTGGTCCTGGATAGCAAAACATGGGATTTCCAAATCCGGATCAATTTGATCCAGATTAAATATTAAATTTTTTTGAAAAACTGGGCCCAGATGTGTTGATGTTGAATGTTTGTGATAGCCAAAACTAAAGGATGAATTCTCCTCCTTCTTAAGTTAAATAAAGTTTTGGATCGAAGCTGAAAACAGGGCTGTTTTAGCACTTTTAGCGATACGTGGTTCTCACATGACTACGATGCATTGCTACAGATTACACACAGTTAAATCATACTTTATGTCTATTTTGTACTGCATTAACTGTAGATAAATACATTATGTTTTGTATAAAAAAGTTTGGGTTTCAATAAAAGCTTTTAAAAAAAAAGTTGGAGTCTGGAATCTGCCATTTACGACTGCACTTTAACGCAGCGCGCAATAGCTCTCCCTCCATTTTGTGTCGGTACGTTTCCGGGTTTCCGAGAAGGCACCGATAAAACGGTGTCAACGGCGAGTATGGCACTGCTTGCAAGTCAGGAGTGCGGGTAAAGTTTTCCGTAGCTACCTGGAAACTATCAAAAGTGTCTCTTAAACGCTTCGTTTTTTCCAAGAAGTCTTGTAACATAACGTACAGGCAGTCGGACTGCGCTGACACTGACAGCTGGGAAGTAAACAGCTCGATGCTAACAAGCTAACTGCGGCTAGCTCCGCTGTGTAACCGCCGCTAGCCGAGCAGCTAACCGCCGCTAGCCGAGCAGCTAACCGCCGCTAGCCGAGCAGCTAACCGCCGCTAGCCGAGCAGCTAACCGCCGCTAGCCGAGCAGCTAACCGCCGCTAGCCGAGCAGCTAACCAACGTTAGCCGGCTAACCTGTTTTTTTGGTGGCGTTTAGTTACATCACCAGGACTCGCCAGCACCCTCCCAACCTACTGCACCGACGAAGGATTCGCCACCACGGCACTTTCCATTCATGTTGTTTTGGAGGACGAGATTATTGTCTTTAGATATCTTTATTATCTATAGATTATTATTGTCAAACGTCCAGTTCTTCGAACCAGGGTGAGTAAAAAGCTAACTTTACTTACTTTACGCCACCTTAATTGAATGTAGTGCCAGGTATGTGCTCCTCTACCTGGGAGCGGCTAAACAACCTGCCCAGGCCTGATTAAATCCTGTTTTACTGAGAAGAAGTACTCCAGATCCTTTACTTTCAGTACTTATACCACACTGTGAAAATACAAGTAGAAATCCTGCATTCAAAACCCCTTACTTGAGTAAAAGTATGTAATCAGCAACATTTATGTACGTCAAGTATGAAAAGTTAAAGTACTCTTTTAACATTTACAGCAGGAAAATGCAACATACACATTAATGCAGCAGGAATATGAATCCAGAAACTTCAGATATAAGAGGAAAAAACACTGACTGGGAAGATTTTACTGCACAATGAATATGTAATATCTCTAAGAAGTCAGTTTGTCATGGTGTCAGGGAAACAGCCACGTTTGTGGCTTTGTGACGATGCATTTTCCAGCTGATCCAAAGGTACTTTTTAAAGATTTTATTTAGCTTAAGATATAGGATACTTTTCTCAACACATAAAGACACAAGTTAACACAAACATTCAACATCATACATAAGGTTTTCACTAGATAGGAAGAGGATGAAAAACATCTAACTAAAGCTTTCAGACAAATGTAATGTTTGTGCAGTAAAAAGTGCAATTTTATTAACCTCTGAGATGCAGTAAAAGCATAAAGCTGCAAAAAAAAAATGGGAATACTCAATTAAAGTACAGGTGCCTCAGATCTGTACAGGGTTAGTGGTACAGGATTTATGTCACTCAGTTTGCATGTTCTTATCTGGCAGAAAACAACAACATGATTCATAGTTTAATATGTTTTTATAAATAGGAGCATGCTTTGCTACCGTGTTTAAACTAGTTATGGTACTATCTGTCCTGGAAGTGGATGAGCACACAAAGCAGGATATGTTATTGCTTTTCTTGGACTCTAAGTGCCCTAAAAAGCCTCGAAACACACACACACACACACAGAGCGCCACAGGCCTTTAGCGCAGTGTAGTTCCTTAAACCACAAAAGCATCCAACTTCCTCATACAGCCCCCCCCCTCCTCCACTCCCTCCCTGGCTGTATTTCCCTGTGCAACATCAGGCTGTTGATGTGAGAAAACGGCTTTTATGGAGACCAGCCATCGGCGATCCTGACCTACTTATGGAACACACTTTCCTATTGATGATGGATGGATGGACGGACGGATGGATGAACGGACGGATGGATGAACGGACGGATGGATGAACGGACGCATGGATGGACGGACGGATGGACGGACGGATGGACGGACGGATGGATGGATGGACGGATGGATGGATGGATGCATGGATGAACGGATGCATGGATGGATGGACGGATGGATGCATGGATGAACGGATGCATGGATGGATGAAAGGATGGACGGATGAACGGATGGATGGATGGATGGATGGACAGATGGATGGACGGATGGATGGACAGATGCATGGATGGATGGACAGATGCATGGATGAACGGATGGATGGACGGATGGATGGACAGATGCATGGATGGATGGATGGACGGACGGATGGATGGACTTTATCAATCCCAAACAGGGAATCAAATCTCCGTTACAAAATAGGACCAAAGTAAGAGTAAAACCAAAAAGAAAAGTTCTGTGGGTCAGATGTCGGGCCTGTTGTCGGCTTCATGTGTTTGTGTAAATACATATTAGGGCTGCACGATATGAGGAAAGTATGTGACATGAAGGGAAGGGGGAATCACCAGACTCCTCCCGATACGATATCATCTCGATACTTATGTCACAATACGATATTACTGCGATTTTAAACATATCGCAATATTCTGCAATATATTGCAATTTATAACCTTAGTTCTGCCTCTCTGCTGCTTTCTACCCTGACAAGCCAGACCCAACATCTAGATGGGAGCTCCCCATTGGCTGGGCTCAAACCTGAGGGGCGGGATAAACGGTTGTCTTTCAAATTCCCTCTACACGCGATAGGATAGCGCTACAACCAATCGGAGCAACGCTGGTTGATAGATTCAACTTTTGTCGTATCCGGTCGGCAAAACTCTGAACACATCGTCCTTTTTTAAGAATGACGTCAGACTTAACTCAGAGTCTTCCAGATTGGAAAGGCCGCTGTTCTCCAGCAGCAGCGGCCATCTTCTTTGTTTTCACGTAGCAACCGTCGCAACTCTGCCCTCATTATGTTAAGCCCCGCCCACCGGCTCTATACACGATGTGATTGGCCTGACCAGAAGTTGGTTTTTCCAGCTCGCAAGCCAGTGGAGAGTTGCTAGACTGACCCTGGCTGCAAATCACACCTGCTGCCACTGGGGGGGGGGGGCGTCTGGGTTTCTAGTTTAGCTCTTTTCAGTTTTCTGCTAAAATATAACAAATAGCTTGTTAAATTTAAAACAAACTAAAGGAAAAACATTCTTTTATTGAACAAATTAAGCACTAAAAAAGTGTCAGTTACCTTGTTAAAGTGCAGTTTTCTACTGATATTTTCTTTCAACTAACACAAAAAACCTGTGAATGTCTTTTGCGAAATATCGCAGCATTTCATGCTTATTGCTCAAGTTTAATTTAATTTAAATATATATGGCAATCACGATAAAGGAAACATTTACTATGCAGCCTGAATAGACGCACAAGAAATATGTTATGCGTGTGTAGTGCTGAAATGCAGTGGTGGGTAATATTTAAGACGTTTCCATACTTGAATTTTGGTATATATTGGTTACACCTGTCTTAGTATTTTTTAATACTTTTAACTTAAATAATTCAAATGAAACATCTGGAAAAATCCGTAAATCGGAGAGTTGAGGCAGAGCAGCCAAGGGAACGTCGATGGAAAAACCAGAAAACGTTTTCTCCATAAAATGTGACCCAGTTTCACCAAAATCGGTGGTATCAGTGGTAGTGCCGCAGAGCGTTAGAGCTTCTCATCCGCTCGCCAAAGTTAGGAGAACAGGCGCTCGGAGGGAATGACGGAGGCACCGCTCTCGCTATTACAAGTTAGCGTTGCATAAAAGTGATTTTTAAAGCAGTTATTTAAAGGTAAGTAGGTAATGATGCTTTAATTGGAGCTACAAAGAGGTTGTTCTCGGGTCAAATTGACCCGTTTTCCTATATCAATGTTCTTTTTAATTCCCCAAAATAACATGATTGATTCCACACAACGCTCTTTGCCGAGTACAAATCTCTACTTTCATTAATTTTGGGGCGTCTTATTCAATTTTATAGCATTTGAAACCAAATTGAAGTGTTTTTGAAATAGTATTGAGAGTAAAAGTTGACATATTCCAGTCTGTGATTATCATCAACATCCATTCCTTTAATTTTAGTCTCAATAATTCCTAATTTCTGCTTTTCTAACTCAAACATTAGGTATAATTTCCTATAAATGAGCTTTATTGACCATAAATTCCAAAAATAACTGTAAAGCTAAAGTTAATAAGTTAGTGTTACGTAGTGTTGCAAATGTCAAAAGTGACAAATGTTGAAAAAAAGTGTCAAAAGTGTTGAAAAAAACGTAAGAAAAAGTTAAAAACGTCGATAAAAGGCCTCAACAAGTGTTGATTTTCAAAGACAACACAAGTGTTAAAGCAGTTATTTAAAGGTAAATAATTAGATAATGGTGCTTTTAATTGGAGCTACAAAGACTAATTAATTAGTTGTTAATTATTAAATTAATTGCCAACTATTTTTTATAATCAATTAATCGGTTTGAGTCATTTTTGTATTAAAAGAGGAAATTCTCTGATTCCAGCTTGTTAAATGTGAATATCTTCTAGTTTCTTCTCTCCTCTGTGACAGTAAAGGGAAATCTTTGAGTTGTGGACAAAACGAGACGTTGGAGGACGTAATCTCGGGCTTTTGGGGAACTCTGATCCACATTTTCACTATTTTCTGACATTGTAGACCAAGCAACTAATGGATTAGTTGAAAAAATAATGAATAGTTCAACAGACGATGAAAGAAATCTTTGGTTGCAGCCTTAGCTTCACGTCTATGGACAGAAAATTAATCTGCGACTACTTTTAAATTGGCATTTTTGCTTGAAAACAACTTGATTTATGAAGCTTCTCAAATATCTCAAATATATAAGTTTTGTCTATTTTAGTAACTTTATTTGTTGGTTTTGGACTTTTGGTCGCCAACAACAAACACCGGGAGGACTTGTGATGGGAGACTTTTTAGACCGATCAATTCCCATAAATGTCTCTTAAAGGGAACTAAGCCTAATCTACCTTAACCGAAGTACTTTGGAGTCATCGGATGGGTATCTGGCTTTTTTTCGGGTTAAATGGTTGAATGGTCGGGACTGAGTCGGCAAAAAAGAAGCAGAAAGCTGGGAAAGCATCGTCGGAGGAACGGAGAGGAAACTGCAGACTGACATAGACTCAGACAGAAGTAAACACAGGAGCTGACTAATATCTATCTATTATTATTATTATTATTATTATTATCTGGGGGGGGGGGCTCTATAGAGAAACCTGTAGGTTGGGGGGCTCTATAGAGAAATCTATAGGGGAGCTCTTTAGAGAAACCTGTAGGGGGGCTCTGTAGGAAAACCTGTAGTGCGGGCTCTATGGAGAAATCTATAGGGGAGCTCTATGGGGGGGGGGGCCCTCTATAGAGAAACCTGTAGGTTGGGGGGCTCTATAGAGAAATCTATAGGGGAGCTCTTTAGAGAAACCTGTAGGGGGGCTCTGTAGGAAAACCTGTAGTGCTGGCTCTACGGAGAAATCTATAGGGTAGCTCTATAGAGAAACCTGTAGGGGAGCTCTATGGGGGGGGGGCCCTCTATAGAGAAACCTGTAGGTTGGGGGGCTCTATAGAGAAATCTATAGGGGAGCTCTTTAGAGAAACCTGTAGGGGGGCTCTGTAGGAAAACCTGTAGTGCTGGCTCTACGGAGAAATCTATAGGGTAGCTCTATAGAGAAACCTGTAGGGGAGCTCTATGGGGGGGGGGGCTCTATAGAGAAAACTGCGGGGGGGGAAAAAAGCGGTAAAAACTGCAACGAAATGGTCCAAACTGCATAGCGCCCCTTTAAATGTGTTTTAAATGGAATAAAGGTGTTTACATGCCTCTCTAAAAGTTTAAAAGAAGCCTTTTGACAGACGGCCGGCTGCATCACGCTCTCCGCCACCTAGACCTGCATCTGGCTCTCCGCCACCTAGACCTGCATCACGCTCTCCGCCACCTAGACCTGCATCTGGCTCTCCGCCACCTAGACCTGCATCACGCTCTCCGCCACCTAGACCTGCATCTGGCTCTCCGCCACCTAGACCTGCATCTGGCTCTCCGCCACCTAGACCTGCATCACGCTCTCCGCCACCTAGACCTGCATCACGCTCTCCGCCACCTAGACCTGCATCACGCTCTCCGCCACCTAGACCTGCATCACGCTCTCAGCCACCTAGACCTGCATCACGCTCTCAGCCACCTAGACCTGCATCACGCTCTCCGCCACCTAGACCTGCATCACGCTCTCCGCCACCTAGACCTGCATCACGCTCTCCGCCACCTAGACCTGCATCACGCTCTCCGCCACCTAGACCTGCATCACGCTCTCCGCCACCTAGACCTGCATCACGCTCTCCGCCACCTAGACCTGCATCACGCTCTCCGCCACCTAGACCTGCATCACGCTCTCCGCCACCTAGACCTGCATCACGCTCTCCGCCACCTAGACCTGCATCACTCTCTCCGCCACCTAGACCTGCATCACGCTCTCCGCCACCTAGACCTGCATCTGGCTCTCCGCCACCTAGACCTGCATCACGCTCTCCGCCACCTAGACCTGCATCACGCTCTCCGCCACCTAGACCTGCATCACGCTCTCCGCCACCTAGACCTGCATCACGCTCTCCGCCACCTAGACCTGCATCACGCTCTCCGCCACCCAGACCTGCATCACGCTCTCCGCCACCCAGACCTGCATCACGCTCTCAGCCACCCAGACCTGCATCACTCTCTCCGCCACCTAGACCTGCATCACGCTCTCCGCCACCTAGACCTGCATCACGCTCTCTGCCACCTAGACCTGCATCACGCTCTCCGCCACCTAGACCTGCATCACGCTCTCCGCCACCTAGACCTGCATCACGCTCTCCGCCACCTAGACCTGCATCACGCTCTCCGCCACCTAGACCTGCATCACTCTCTCCGCCACCTAGACCTGCATCACGCTCTCCGCCACCTAGACCTGCATCTGGCTCTCCGCCACCTAGACCTGCATCACGCTCTCCGCCACCTAGACCTGCATCACGCTCTCCGCCACCTAGACCTGCATCACGCTCTCCGCCACCTAGACCTGCATCACGCTCTCCGCCACCTAGACCTGCATCACGCTCTCCGCCACCTAGACCTGCATCACGCTCTCCGCCACCCAGACCTGCATCACGCTCTCCGCCACCCAGACCTGCATCACGCTCTCCGCCACCCAGACCTGCATCACGCTCTCCGCCACCTAGACCTGCATCACGCTCTCCGCCACCTAGACCTGCATCACGCTCTCCGCCACCTAGACCTGCATCACGCTCTCCGCCACCTAGACCTGCATCACGCCTCCGCCACCTAGACCTGCATCACGCTCTCCGCCACCTAGACCTGCATCACGCTCTCCGCCACCTAGACCTGCATCACGCTCTCCGCCACCTAGACCTGCATCACGCTCTCCGCCACCCAGACCTGCATCACGCTCTCCGCCACCCAGACCTGCATCACGCTCTCCGCCACCCAGACCTGCATCACGCTCTCCGCCACCTAGACCTGCATCACGCTCTCCGCCACCTAGACCTGCATCACGCTCTCCGCCACCTAGACCTGCATCACGCTCTCAGCCACCCAGACCTGCATCACGCTCTCGTTGGCAGCATTGTTGACTCACTGAGGCAGCAGCTTTATTTAATGAGTTCACTGTTTCAGTCACCAGGGCAGAAGATGAGCCGAGGACCAACTTAACACCAAGTGTTCTGGATCTGGGACTTGGTTTGGTCCTCTTTAACTCAATCAAACTCAATTCAATTTATAGCTAGTCTTTGCACTACTAAAGCTGTAACAAGTATGTTTTTGATGGGGTTTTTTAACTTCCTTATTGATTGAAAAGATGAGTCAATTGTCAAAATTGTCTTTGACTACATTTCTGCTGCTGGATTAAAGCAGTTAGAAATATTGCCGCTCTACTTTCGAAGCAGAGTCTTAAAAAAGCCTGAATACATTTTTCCAGTTGTAGCACTAAAAGTAATCTGAAACTCGGAGTCTCAGAGCTCAGAATCACGTTCTCTCTCCTAGCAAACTACATGGAGAACAACGAGGCCCAGACAACAGCATCGCCGATCTGTTTCAACCAAATATTCTCTGGTCTTGTGCAGCTAAAAACACAACGCCGAGTCCGTAAGCGTGTCGTTCACTACCGCCTGCTTGTAACTGGTATGCTATGCAAGCGGTCGGGCGCCTGGTTAGCTCGCCTGGTAGAGCGGGCGCCCGTATATAGAGGGTCACTTCTCGATGCGCCGGCCGCGGGGTCGAATGCTGCATGTCATTCCCCCCTCTCTCTCTCCCCTTTCAAGTAAGCTATCATGTCCAAATAAAGGCCTGCAATGCCCAAAATATATCTTTAAATGATTTAGCAGTTTAGGTAATGCACTCGACCGTCCTGCTGTTGAAGAAGTGGTGTTATTTTTGGCATTTGAAAGATTTTCCTGGCCCGGCAAGGGTTCCTGTTGGCCTGGCGGCCCGCCAAGCTTGTACCAGTACAGAGGAAACACTGACATGGACTCATCTGTCAAACTGGTTATTTGTTTTATGCATCTCAATTTCAAACTGAATGACGTTGTGTTAATAGCAGTTGTATAATTATTTTGTTAGCGGGTTAACAACAGGCTTAATGCATTTTAACTAGGATCTTTGTGGCTTCGGTCTTTGCACACTCAGCAGATGCAAAACATTTCTTTTTCCTCTTGAGGAGCGATAATACCCCCCCACACACACACACACACGCGCACACACACACACAGTTTCTGTCTCTGTGCCTTGCTGTATAAACCACGTCATTGGCTGGCTGACTGGCAAGCTTGCTCTGTGAGATTCCTTTGGTTTCCCTCGGTTAAAAAACCTGCCCCAATACTGAAACCGGCTGCCTGAGGAATGGAGCGGCAGCAGCAGAGGGTGAGGGAGGGTGAGGGAGGGGAGGGGAGCCAACAATGGGCCCAGAGGGCTAACTGGTTTGGGAAGATCTAGTGACCTCAATCATTGTGTTGACACATTTAGAGCAGTTTCAGGTATGGGAATAACACAGGTATGTCTAATATGGCCAGGCATCTAATTATTGTCTTTACCTCAAAGCTATACAATCTCTGAATAGAACTACAACATTGTCAGATAATTAGGGCTGCAAATAACTGTTATTTTCATTGTCCATAAGTCTGTTGATGATTTTCTTGATTAATAGTGTAGTTGTTTGGGCTCTAAAATGTCAGGAAGTGAGAGTTTCTGGACGTGGAAGTCGCCGGACGACACAATCGTCTAAACCCAGTCATGCTGAGAAACAGAGAGAGTTGTGTGGAACTGATTGTCTTATTTAGCTTTGTAGAAACTCATTTAGCAATGGCTTGCATGTAACGGACATTCATTAATATCAAAACGTTACGCACTAAAGCTTTAAAGCGCCCTCTTCTTTTTCCTGACCCTCAATGTTAAAGTACTCAGTTCCTCACTTCAGTGATGTTTCCCAGGAGCTGCTTGCTTCCTTCCCCCAATAATTTCCTTCTTGGGAGCCTATTGGGAGCAAACCTTTGTTTCCACTGTGAAGAAGCAGAATGAAACATGTTGGCATCCATACTCTGCATCTTGTTTTCTCTTTAAGCGTTGCATTCAACAGCAGACATCCTGCAACTAATCCTGGTGATCTCATGGTTTTCACCTGTTCGGGGTTTGTCTCCCAGAAAGGTGGAGTGAGTGTATTCTTTATTCATGTAAAACCATGATGACGGTTTGAAAATGAGCAATGATCATGTTACCACACCACATGTTGGATTAATTCGAGAACGTCCACCATCACAGAGGGAGCATTGTCTAATTTGTGATAATCGTAGGGCGATCTTTTGTGTGTCTACTCTGACATCTCCTACAGTTTTCTGTCAGATCTCCTACTCCCACCTGAGTCATGTTTCATATTAGTCCCGTCACAAATCACATGAATCATCCTGGGCGCTGTTGCAGCCACTTACTCAGACTGAATTTTGTGTTTCTTGCCATAGAAATCACTTTATTTTTGGTCATTTTTAGGCCTTTATTGACGGGACAGCTGAAGACATGAAAGGAGAGAGAGGGATGCAGCAAAGGGCCACAGGTTGGAGTCAAACCCGGGCAAAAACCCGAGTAAAGCTCTATGTATGGGTGCACGCTCTACCAACTGAGCTATCCGGGCCCATAGAAAGCACTTTATTATTGTGCTCTACACAATAAAGCACTATCACTCTGCCGCTATAATACAGCGGCTTACAGTATGTCCTTGTTACTGTAAGCAGTAATAAAGTCCGTCACTACATCAAGCTGAGCTCTATCAAACCCCCCCCAAAACATTTGACTTGTTAAACTTAAAGGCATTTATTGGGTGAATCGAGCTAGTGGAGACCTGAATCCCCTTCTGCTCTCTCCCTATCTGCATAACTTTACTTTAGCAAAGCTTAACGTGTGATATAAAGTACACCGGTGTGCTTGTTTGTCCTGGTGATATTTGTGTCTCCTCTTTCCTGCGTTTGTATCCCTGCTCACACCTGCGTGGACTTCTGTTCAGCACAGGTCAGTTGGACAGTGTAGGGCAGCCATCCAAATTTTAACCAAATCTTCAGAAAATCTGCAAAACTAATTCAAATGTATGCATGTTTATAATAACTAGTAAACCTGCAGTCAGGTGTCCTTGCACCATTGCAGAAGAAAAGGATGCAGCAAGAGGACATAATTAAGAGCTAAATGGAGCTATCAATGCTTATTTTAAGGTCACAGTATCAAAAAACCAACATGTATTCACGTTTTGCTGGCCACAGCAGCATGCCCATTACATAATTCATATACTATGAGTTACGCCAACTTGAGTCTGTGCAGTTAAAGACGTTTCATTTTATTTGAATGATCATTGTTCATTTCATTTTTAGCTTAATCAGTTAAAAATGTGGTGTTTTGCAGGAGTTGGCGTGTGTCGTCTCAGCTGAGACGGTGAAGTCACCGGTCCTTTACCCCCCCCCCCATCCCCACCCACCCACACACAGAGCGGTGCCAACAGAGGGACAGGATGCCTATTCCTCCCCCTCCCCCGCCTCCGCCAGGACCCCCGCCTCCCCCTACCTTCCATCAGGTCAGTGACCCGACTGAACGCACACAGCACATCACACTACGCAGGTTCAGCACCAATCAGCCGCAGAAACTGGCACAATATATTGTTCAGTGTAGCAGTATTTATCTCCAACACGCTGTTGATGCTTACTGTAGATATACAAAGCACCGCAACTAACAATTGTTTTCATTGTCGATAAATCTGTTGATTATTTTTTCAATTAATGGATGAGTTGTTTGGTTGTCAGAAAATGGTGAAGAATGTGGATCGGTGTTTCCCAAAAGCCCCCAGACGACATCCTCAAATGTCTCGTTTTGTCCAAAACTCAAACATATTCAGTTTACTGTCACAGAGGAGAGAAGAAACTAGAAAATATTCACACACACTCCAGAAGCTGGAATCAGAAGTGGACATTTTTTTCATTAAAAAGTAACTCAAACCAATTTATTCAATTATCTCGCACCCATCAACCACAGCACTGTATTTTTATTCTATTTTATATATAATCTATTTTATTCCAGTATTCTTACTTCTGCGATGTTTATGTCTTAGATTCTAATTTTTGTTATTTGCACGTTTCACTTTTTATATTTAATGAGCATCGTTGAAAGGAGCCTGAGATTGTAATGGGTTTCATTGCCAATAGGAGCCTGAGATTGTAATGGGTTTCATTGCCAATAGGAGCCTGAGATTGTAATGGGTTTCATTGCCAATAGGAGCCTGAGATTGTAATGGGTTTCATTGCCAATAGGAGCCTGAGATTGTAATGGGTTTCATTGCCAATAGTCTATATCCACAACCTTCCACTTCCGGGATTGCTCCTTTTCCACGGAAATCCCCACCGGATGTCCGTTACCTTCTCCTTTAAACTCCGGTGGATTTCTGAGGACTATGGTTAACCGCTCCTCACATCTCTGCAGGGTTAATCTAGACGGTTAGCTGCCCAGTCGACCGAAATTAAGTCAGTGTTAAACTTCAAATAACAAGAATTGAGTCGTCGCTGCTGCCAGGCCCCCCTGTGTCGTCCGGCTGGCTTGCCAAACGGAAAAACGTGTGTTGAAGTGCTGCGAGTCAAGCTCCTCTAACTAGCCAGTCAAAGGATAGCATGGCTATGGAGACCCATCGACAGAACTTGAACCCCCCCTTCACTGAAGTCGCCAGTGTGGAAGTATTTTAAATTTCCAGTGAGTTATGTCAGCAACTTTTGCATTGTCGACAAAAAAAGCCACCGTTTGCAAGCTCTGCTATGCGCGTGTACCGTATTCTTCCACTGGCGGCACAACTAACGTGGCAGCTGTATTCTCAGTAACGTGACAATCTGCAAGAAACAGATTTGCTTACGAATCACTAAAATAGCTTTCTGACTTATCGTTTTGCTAACCGGGCACCGTTACCCTTTACAACAGAGCCGCTCCAATACACTCGTTGGAGCATGTTTCATTACAGACTTCTCTGTTGATTTGTGCTTGTTGCTGTGTGCTTGTGGGGGAATATAATATAAACAGAGAGCAGCGTGTTGGAAATGTAATGCGCTGTGACGTAGGTCCCCTTCAAGGCCGCGCTGATGTTGGACGTCCTACTAGTGGACATACGTAACAACCACATGCTTATAGTGGCACTGACCATCCATAAGTAGTGTACTACATATTAACAACAGGCTGCATTTGAGCATTAAAGCTTCAAATATTATTCAAATAATAGCATAGCAACCTGTGCTTTAAAAAACAAATGTAAAACTTGAGAATCAAACCGAAAATGTAATTGAATCAAGGATTTGGAGAATCTTAACCCCCCCCCCCTAATTTTGCAGAGGCACCGTGGCTCTGTCTGGCACTTAGCACCTCCCAAGATGATTTTGATTGGTTTAAAGAAATGCCAATTAACCATAACACGTTGTGAATACTGTGTGGACGAGCCAGACCCTCCTTTACAGCGCTGTGGAGGAAGGTCTGGCAAAGTGAGACTACATTGCCAACAACCACTTCACTGGAATTGGTGTGCAGGTGACAAATAAAGAGCTAAATCCTGCATTTACGTCGCATACAACTTTAAATTCCGAGTAGTTTCCTGTTCTTTCACCCAGTCTTGAGGAAGATGACTTAATTGTAATAATGATAGTAAATTGGTATGGGCTGGATTGGTCTAACACAATGTCTAAAAACACTTAACGAGGAAATAAGGTGACAGAATTTGATTTGTTCAGCCTGAAGGAAAAACATTTCCTCTTAGAGATCTGTTGTGCAGTTACTTATTCTTGGAAAAACTTAAGAAGCCTTCTGGGCTGGAGCTCCTGTATTCCTCTTTGTGTTCTTACATGAATGTCACAGAAGGTTAATTACAGCAAAATATAGAGTTTCAGGGTCTGCAGTCAAAATATCTAACCTGGCAGGATGACAAGTTGCCAAGCTACCGAGTCACGTCGGCTTTTGTTTACACGCTATGGTTCCAAGTGTGCCGTGTGAACCCAAACAAACCAAGCGCGTGACCACGGCTCAGACGAGAGGAACTGGAGGTGTGACTGCATGCTTGTGAACTTCCTCCGCAGGCGAACACCACTCCTCCCAAACTGAGTTCATCTGACAGTAAAGGCAGAGGAGCGCTGCTGTCAGACATCCACAAAGGTGCCAAACTAAAGAAGGTCACTGCCATCAACGACCGGAGCAGTCCGATTATAGAGAGTAAGACACATTCACACACACACACACACACACACACACACACACACACACACAGTAACAGGGAGCTTATATTATAAAAGACACAGAGAAATGTGTTTTGTGTTCATGAAATATGGGTAATATACACAGAACAATTATACAACGTGAGTTTAAAAGTTCATTCTTGACCTTGTGAATAAATATCAAGGATTACTAACTATATTAGCTTCTTCTGTAGCTTTCAACCCCATTTTGGGGTCTTCAAACCACTGCTGCTGAAGACTGAGAAGCTCTATTACATGGAGATATACTGTGCATACGGAAGGTATTCACAGCGCTTCACTTTTTCCACATTTTGTTATATTACAGCCTTATTCCAAAATGGATGGATTTCTTCTTTTCATTAAAAATAAAGAACTAAAATCTAATATGTACATAAGTATTCACAGCCTTTGATGAATACTTTTTTGTGGTCGTCCTTCTGGAAGGTTCTCCTCTCTTCACAGAGGAACCGTGGAGCTCTGTCAGAGGGACCATTGTGTTATTGGTCACCTCCCTAACTGAAGCCCTTGTCCCCCGATCACTCAGGTTAGAGGGACGGCCAGCTCTAGGAAGAGTCCTGGTGGTTCCAAATGTCTTCCATTCACGGATGATGGAGGCCACTGTGCTCATTGAGACCTTTTTTAAAGCAGAGAAATGGGCGGTCATCTGCCTCAACCGGTATGGGGTGAGAGAAAGAGAGTGAGACAGACAGAGAGAGACATGGAGAATTGCAGCAGAGGGTGTCAAGCAGGAACATGGAGGCAGCAGGTGACTCCAACCACAGATCCAGAGCCAGAAACACCTGCAGGAAGCGATAGGAGGAGAGAGAAGAGATCAAGACTCTGGGAAAGGGAAGAAGTTGAGTTAGTAACATGCATTAATGGAATGAGGTTGCAGACAGATGGAGAGAAGGAGGAAGAGAGAGCTGCTCAGTGCATCATGGGAAGTCCCCCAGCAGTCTAGGCCTATAGCGGTGTAACTGAGGGATGGTTCAGGACTCTCCTGAACCAGCCCTAACTATAAGCTTTATTAAAGAGGAAAGTCTTAAGCCTACTCTTAAATGTGGGGACGGTGTCTGCCTCCTGAACCCTAACTGGAACCTGGTTCCACAGGAGAGGAGCCTGATAGCTGAACGCTCTGGTCCCTGGACCCAAACTGGAACCTGGTTCCACAGGAGAGGAGCCTGATAGCTGAACGCTCTGGTCCCTGGACCCAGACTGGAACCTGGTTCCACAGGCGAGGAGCCTGATAGCTGAACGCTCTGGTCCCTGGACCCAGACTGGAACCTGGTTCCACAGGAGAGGAGCCTGATAGCTGAACACTCTGGCTCCCATTCTACTTTTAGAGACTCTAGGAACCACAAGTAACCCTGCATTCTGGGAGCGCAGTGCTCTTGTAGGGTTGTAAGGTACTATGAGCTCTTCAAGATAAGATGGTGCCTGACCATGAAGAGCTTTGTAGGTGAGAAGAAGGATTTTAAATTCTATTCTGGATTTTACAGGAAGCCAATGCAGAGAAGCTAAAACAGGAGAGATGTGATCTCTTTTCCTGGTGTGTCCCTTTCCAAATCATGTCCAACCAACTGAACTGAACTTAGGACAGGTGGACTCCCAATTAAGATGTAGAAACATCTCAAGGATGATCAGTGGAAACAGAGTGGTGCACTTGAGCTCAATTTTGAGCTTGATCGCAAAAGCTGTGAATACAAATGATTTCTTCTTTTTTGTTTCTTTTGAATAAATTTGTAAAAATCTCAATGTCTTGTCATTATGGGGCATTGTGTGTAGAATTTTGAGGAAAAAAACTCAATTTAATCTATTTTTGGAATAAGGCTGTAACGTAACGTGTGGAAAACGGGAAGCACTGTGAATACTTTCCGTATGCACTGTATCTCCTTGTATGTCCAAATATTTGAACATTAAAATGTGTGTCTAGTCTTTCTTTCATATTTGTTTATATTGATGTGGGTGTCAACTTTTCACCAGAAGCAGGAGGTGGCAGCAGCAGTGGAGGAGGAGGAGGAGGAGGTGGTGGAGGAGGAGGTTTTGGAGGCGGAGCACCAATGGGAATGGGAGGCCTTTTTCAAGGAGGTGTGCCAAAATTACGCCCAGTTGGAGGTAAAAACGTATTTCTTTGCTTTTTTTGTAAAGTGATTATTTTTACCTGAAAGTGTCTGCTACAAATTTGCATGATTTCTGTTTCTATAAAAAAAAAAAAAAAAAAACTCAGGGTTTCAGGGTTCAAATCTTGTTTGTTTGTTTGTTTGTTTATTTATTTTTTTCAAATTGTCCAGTGCCCAAAGTGAATTTTAATTTTAACTTGCCCCTTAAAAAATTACATGGAAAAATAGTCAAACTTTGAAAAAAAATTAATGAATTAAAGCATAAAAAAACCATAAAAAAAGCAAACAAGCCCCACAAACAACAAACAGCCAAAAAATGGTTAAAACGTTTAATAATAAAAAAGATGTTGGCGAGGCAGCTTTATTTGTAGAGCACATTTCAGCAACAGGGCAATTCAAAGTGCAAAATAGATAAAACACAAGAATAAAAGTTACAGTGCAGTATAAGAAATTAAGCATTAAAGAAATTAACATCATTTAAAGAAAGACAACATCAAAAAGAAAGGTCTTCAGCCGTGATTTAAAAGAACTGAGAGTAGTCAGTCATAGATATAGATAGATAGATAGATAGATAGATAGAGATATATATATATGTGTATATAGATAGACAGATAGATAGAGAGATATATATAGATATATATAGATATAGATATAGATATATATATATATATATATATATATATATATATATATATATATATATATATATATATATATATATATATATATATATATATATATATATATATATATATATATATATATATATATATATATATATATATAGGATGGATGGATGGACTGGAGCATGTCTTGGAGGGTGATAGAAAAATAATAATACATTTTATTTATAATGCACTTTTCATCAATAGATCTCAAAGTACTACAGGTAAAAAAGAGAAAATAAAAAGAAAGAATAATAAATATAAAAATAAACAAATAAAGCTATTCTTAGAAGAGAGAAAACCTCTAAAGGGGACCAAAAGCTTTGCTAAAAAGAAATGTTTTAAGGCCAAAAGGTGCTATTCTTCATGATATCCGTCATTAAAGAATTGATAATCTGTCAGTTAATTCAGCAACAGGCCAACACGAACATGTCCAACAGACAGAGGAGAAGAAAACTCTCTCTCTCTTTATTTCTACTGAGCTTTTACTTTTATTTCTACTCTCAGCGTTCTGTTCTTCCACGACCATTTTGTGGTTATAGGAATAAACAGCTTGTGCAGAATATTTTAAAGGCCATTAGCCAACGAAGTCCACAAAGTATGAATCAGCAGTTATTTCCAGCTTCATGGACCTTTTTTCCCCCACTCGTCTCTGATGGAGCAGACGTGGTCGGAGCTGAAGAGTGAGGAACGAGGGATATGAATTATGAATGAAACTCTGGAACTGGATTATTTTTAGAATCTCAAATATATATACACAATACAAGTGGATGCTGCATGCTTGAAATGATCTGGCAGTGCATTCTGGGAGAAAAAAAAAATATTTTACAGCTCTATCTGCGAATGGTACAGATTATAGGTATTTACTGTTACTACCAATGCATCTTGGGAAAATGAAGAATAAGGTGCGAATTACACTGGTGCCAGTGTATTACTGTAAATTCAAATATATACTGTGAGCCGAGTATCTGCCATACCGTTTGTATCGAGTCAGTTGCCACTTTAACCCTCGTGTTGTCTCCCCGTTACCATGAACTTGTCCTTCCACATCAAACTTGAAATTGTTTTTGTGCTTTTCCGATGTTTTTGGCGCTTTTTAAAAAAACCTGAGCTGGTTTAATAACAGCTTTTACACTTATTCTTGGAATTCATGGTCAACAAACCTCATTTGTATCAAATTATACATAAGTTTTTAGTTAAAAAGGCAGAAATTATGAATTATTTTGACTAATAGTTGAGATCAGAGGATGTTGAGTGGATCTCAGATGGGTAGATGTCAAAGTTTAGTCCGGATACTGTTTGAAACCATAAAAAAAGGAATTCAAATTCTATAAGATTAAATAAAACACCCAAAAAATTCAATGAAAGTAGTCATTAATTTTACCTGAATTGTTGTGTCGAATCATCCATGTTATTTTTGGGCAATTTGGCTGAAAGAAATCCATATTTCTGATATAAAACACTCTGAAACGGGTCAATTTGACCCGAGGACAACACACGGGTTAATAACTTTGACGCATAATGGCCAAAAAAATATGATCAGTTTTCTATTCTATGGCAATATAAAGTCCTCTGGTGTGTGACGTATTTACACTTTGTTGAATTATCCCAAAACATTCCTGTCTTATTTTATTAATTTACTTATATATTTACTACAAAGTATCTGATGTTGTGAATTGAATATACTTTAATTTTTTCAGCTCTCATCAACCTTCCAGTCGATTTAATCGTTTAGTCAATGGACAGAAATGTATCTGCAACTATTTTGATGATTAATTAGTCCTTTTATGTACTTCTTTAAGTAAAAATGCCCCAAATTCTCCTGTTCCAGCTACTCGCAAGAGATTTGCAGTTTTTCTTTGTCTTATGCGATTGTTAAAGAAAACTCTTTTGATTTAGGGCCTGTGGTCGGATAAAATAAGCAATTTAAAGACGTTGCTTTGTCTTCAGGAAATTGTGATTGTTCCTCTCACCTTTCACTGACATTTTATGGGATTAATTGATGAATCAAGGAAATAATTAGCATATTAACTGATAATGAAAACAGTTGTTTCACCACTGAACCATATTGCCTCCCAGTGAGCTTCTAACCAAAGAATGTTGTTGTCAGACGTGTTAAAAGTGTTTTTGTGATGTCCTAAACACCTTCCCTCGTCTTTGTCCTCCACCCAGATAGTCCAGCGGGGGGTACGGTGGGCCGATCCGCCCTTCGGCCCCCAGGGTCCCGGGCTGCGGCCCCTCGCCCACCACCGGGCCGTTCCCCCTCGCCCTCCCCGGCCAACAAGCCCTCTCCACCGGAGCACCGGCCCTCCCACCGGCCCTCGCTGCCCGACATCTCCCGCCCCTCCAGCGGCGGCAGCAACAGCTCGTCCACAGGCGGCGGGATGAAGCACAGCACCTCTGCCCCGCCGCCTCCTCCACCCTTCAACAGAGGAGGCCGTAGCAACGCTCCGCCCACCCCGACTCAGAAAGCACAGGCTCCACCTTCCTCGTCCTACAGCAGAGAGAAGCCCCTCCCACCGATGCCCAGCAGAGGCCCAACCCCTCCCAGCTCCGTGAAGCCTCCTCCGTCTTCCAACAGGCCGCAAACGGGTGGCTCCTCAGCTCCTCCACCGCCGTACAGACCGCACGCATTGGGCACCGTCTCCAACGGGGCGTCCATCGTAGACGGAGGCGGGGCCCCGGAGCTGCCACAGAGGCACAACTCCCTGCACAAAAAACACACATCGGGAGGCGGCAGCCAAGGACGCAGCCAAGCTCCTCCACCCCCTCCCTCTCCGTCTCCATCCTCGTCCTCCCAGCAGGCCAGCAGGCCACCACCACCTGCCAGAGAGCCACCTGGACGCAGAACAGGTACAACCGCCTGCACTGTAAACACACACAGCTCTCAGTATTCACGTCTTTTACAGGTCAGAGGTCACTGCTCATATGGAAGATTTTGTGTTAACATAAGCGGTCTGTGTGGAGATCGGTTCTAACGTGATCAAGTTACAGCTTAAATGTGCTTTAAAAGGCTCACTTCATCTAAAAATACAGTTCTTCTGCACACACACATTATCCAATGATGTACCTCAAATTTATGGGTCCCTTTTTGTGTATTTTGTAATTTTGGCCAAATGCAGAGAATGTAATAGTAGATATTGATATTTACAGAAACCCAAACCACTTACAACCACTCTGATTTGCTCAGATAGGGTCCCGTTGTGTTAAATGTCTTGTAATACCAGAGTAGATCCGACCAGCGCTGATCAGATCAGCAACTGAAGGCCCTGTGGCCAAATCCGGCCCGCATATCAACTCAGGTTCACAACAGATTTTGGCTCTACTAGTTGTGCACTACAACAAAAAGGTCAGATTTGCTGACTTTGAGCCTCAGAAATTCCCACAACAATAGTCAGTGAGTCAGCTGTGAGTCATCTTTGTTTTTCATGATTTGCTAAATTCTGTGATGGCTAAGAAACTTTTTGCTGATGTTTTTACGGTTATATGTCAACCAATACAGGGAGAAAGCTCTGGCAGACGTGCAACGATACAGCCAAAGAAGTTAGTAGTTAGCGTTAGTAAGCGTTAGTAAAACTATACATGTCTGGCCTTTATTGCAATTCTCATTTCCAGTGCGGATTTTAGTGAAGTTGAGTGCGACACCCGTGACATAGTGTTTCGTCGTCATCATCATCATCATCATCATCATCATCCTCCTCCTCATCCATCATCACCACAGGAGACGATGTGTTTATGTAGATCAGTTTCAGTGACCCAGAGATGCTACCATGCTATTTTGAAACATAATTTAACTTGAAGATGATATATAATTTAGTTTATTCTCTCTCCTTTAATATCAGAATCAGCTTTATTTGCCAGGTATGAGGACAAATAACGAGGAATTCTTTTTTTTGGAGCATCGTTGCTCACACTGTGCTTACACACAAAACAACCAAAACAAAAATATACACACTAATATATACATACTCTAAACAGAACAATATAGTAGCATGAGTGAACAAAGAGTTCAATAAAAATTATTTAAATATGGAGCATAGTGCAAGGATACTGGGATAAATAGTATTATGTTATTATATGAACATTATGGACATTATGGACAGTTCTGATATCCTGTCATCTCTCTACTCGGCTCACTAAAAAAACACAGTTAATACGATTCTGCGTTGACCGACTAATCCATCGTTTGACCGATCATTTCAACGTGTTTTACCGTGTATGTACGTTGAGGATATGAGCGTGTTCAGTATTTGAACCGTCCCGTGATGAAGACCTCTCACCTGGAGGAAGGTTCGTCTGGAGGCCGAAGCAAGTTTTCACTCGTTATCCCCGAATCTATTTTGTGCAACGCAGCCATGAAAGACGCGAACATTTCTCCCCATGGATCACACCCACGCATCAATTTCTGAATGTAGAACCGAAGGCAGGGACGGGATTGGTTTGGCTCCTCTTAACATTTAAAATAGGGCTGGGCGATATGGAGAAAATCAAATATCACGATATTTTTGACCAAATACCTCGATATCCATACTGCAACGATATCGTAGTGTTGACTATTGGTGCTTTCACAAAATATTTACACAGATTTTTGATAATCATCAGTAATGTGGATATGACTAAGTGGGTAAAGGTAAATAATAGAACAGTAACACCAGTCTTTAAGATCAGGAAATGACACTTTACTGTAATGCAGCCTCTAAAACCAGGAAAAAGACACTTATGCCATATTACGATATCCAAAATCTAAGACGATATCTAGTCTCATATCACGGTATTGATATAATATAGACAGATATATTGCCCAGCTCTAGTTTAACCCCCCCTCTTCTAAAGCCAGGTGTCTGCATACATACTTAACATAGTGTAGTTTAATATTTGCTGTTATTTCCGCAGCTGTTTCTGTGGTTTGGGACTTGTTTCCCTCATCAGATTTACAGTATTAGGGACCACTAAGGTCTATATAAAAGAGACTTCAGATACAGTATTAGGGACCACTAAGGTCTATATAAAAGAGACTTCAGATACAGTATTAGGGGACCACTAAGGTCTATATAAAAGAGACTTCAGATACAGTATTAGGGGACCACTAAGGTCTATATAAAAGAGACTTCAGATACAGTATTAGGGACCACTAAGGTCTATATAAAAGACTTCAGATACAGTATTAGGGGACCACTAAGGTCTATATAAAGAGACTCTCGCAGATGATGATTTTGCTTCCTTTGCCCCAGAGCAGATTCATGGCTCACTGGAAACATTTATATTCAGAATTTGAACACACAAAACAGGAAGGCACTTGTTCGCTGCAGCTCTGTGTTGTGATTGGACGACGGAGCGTTTCCACAAGGCCTCCTGGTTCCTCTGCATTCCTAAAGCCCCGTGGAACATCCCGGCATTCCTCTTCACTCTCGCTGCTATGTCTTCCCGACTTAAACGTTTAAGACCCCTTCTGTTTTCTGGTTTGTGCCTTGTTGTTATTTTCTGATTTAAAAGCGAGCTACACGGTGTGTGTTGCTGGTGCGATGCTGCACTTCCTGGAACTGGAAACACATTTTATAACTCGTTCCCTTCCAGACGGCGGTTCATCGCAGGGTTCATAGTAAATGGGTCATGGTTGGCATTTTGTTTTCCTTTTCACTGCTGTTGTGTCTTTTGTGGTGCATGCAGTAACACTCCCAAGATCAAGATATTGAGATTCCTAGAATTAAAGGTGTGTTTTCGTAGAGAATCAAACACAGATTGGGGGGAGCCATAAGAACAATAACGTGATTTTTAGTTGCTTTTTAAAGAACTGATTTTGTTTTTATTTCTATTTTTTTTTAGATAAAGATAATTTTTGGGGGTTTTTCCGCCTTTTAATGGACAGGACATCTGGGAGAGAAGGGAAGGGGGAGAGAGAGAGAGACATGCAGGAAATTGTCACAAGTCAGACTCAAACCCTGGTCCTCTGCGTCAAGGCATAAACCTCCTATGTAAATGTGCGCCTGCGCTACCCACTGAACCAACCCGGCCACTAACTGAATTCCAAACCTCAGATGACGGAGCCTCCCCCTCCGATACTGGAGCACGTCTCGGTATCAGAGCTGCTGGAAATATCTGAACATGACGGGATGTCAAATCATCTTCACAGTCTGTGATTTAGGGGAACAATTAAAAATAAACCACACAACAAAATGAGCCGAGAAATATTGAAGCGCTCTGAAACGTTTGGCGCCAACGTCTACAGAAGTCCCTTTGAAATTACTATAATTTAAGGCTGCACGATGTGAGGTTGTGTGTGTTGTTAAATATTGAGATAATGCTATTACTTGCGATAAATAAACACATATTGATGTATTCTCAGCTTGGCTGCTTTCAGTATTCTGCCAACATACAACAAATTGCTTGTTAAATTTAAAACAAATTAAAGGAAATAATTTCCAACATTTTTTATTGAACAAATTAAACATTGAAGTGAATATGAGGCCCCATTTTTATATTTAAAAAAAATCGCACAAAATATCTGTCTTTCATGGTATATTGCAGCCTTTGCGATGACGATAATAAAAATATATATATATATATATATATATATATATATATATATATATATATATATATATATATATATATATATATATATATAGTGCAACACAAACTATAATAGTAATAATGTATACTTTAATGTAGAGCAGTGGTTGGTTCCCCTAGGGGTATTTAACCCTCCTGTTGTTCTCGGGTCAAATTTGACCCATTTTCATTTTTTTCATCACAAAATATGGGCCTTTGACATAAGCTGAAAATGTCAACATTAGAAATGTGAAATAACTTTGGAAAAAATATTTAAAAAAAAAAAAGCAGCCACAACATTGAAAAAGTGACAAAAAATGCCAGAAAAAGCAATAATGGTGTTTTTTTTCATGGTTGACGGGGCAACAACACGAGGGGTAAGAGTATTGCGGAGAGTATGTGAGGGTGTTTTTTTTCTTTATGCATAATTCCTAAAAAACTAATTGCACTATAATGAATGAATTGTTCCTCTTTTGTAGGTTTTTTGTTCATCCAAAACTGTTTCTAGCATTGTCCATGTCATCCTGATCATCTGTGTTCCTTGCAGCCCCCCAGGTGCCCCCCTCCGGGTCTCGGAATGGCAGTCGGGACGCCCCTCCACCCCCGCCCCCGTACCGCGGACACAGCTCTGTGGTGTCAGAGTCCCTCAGCCGAGTGGTTAAACCGCCTCCACCTCTGTCCTCCTCTTCCTCCTCCGTCTCGTCAACCACCTCCACCCGAACTCCGGCTGGACCCCCTCCACCGCCCCCGCCGATCCGGAACGGCCACTCCTCCATCTCCTCCTCCAAGTCCATCGTAGGTGAGTCGAGCTGGATTTATGGTCGTGCGAAGGCTCCACGCAGAGCTTTTGCCTGGTGTGTGCGTCAAACTTTTAAAGAGAATAGCCGGGCTGGATGAGAGGTGTGTGGTTGAGAGAGAGAGAGAGTGACGGTGATTAGCTTCGGAGTGAAACCGACTGTAGAGGCACAGTGAGAGGAACAAAGGGTCTCCCCTGTGCTTTCTGACCACGGTGGGAAACGTGTAGCAGGAGACGTCCTGCTGTGTCGTCATCCTAAACTGAACTTTTACTGTAAAACCAGTTTGTGGCCTTTTATAATATCCCAAAAATATGTGGGATACCTCCATGCAGCCCGACTTCTTTCCTCCCTTCTGCACTTTGCACTAGTCACGACCAAAAAATCTGGCAAAACGAGATTTCCAATGTAAAGAGACGAAGGGAAACTTAAAAAAAAACCTTCTTTTAAATGAGAGTTAGACTGGCTGCTGATTTCTGCCTGAAATGAGGTGCTGTGACTCCCTAAAACCACTACGTTCTCTTTTTAGATCTACCAGTTATTCTCCTGTTGAACTAGTATGTTATCTTTTATTCTGGCATCTATGGAGTAGTATTCGCCTATCGCCCTAAACTATATTTAACCCTCAGTCACAGGAATTGTTAGACACACACACACACACACACACACACACACACACACACAGTTGATTTGAGTTGATCTGGCTGATTTCAGACCTCTCCTTAAGTTGAAGTGGGCCAGAGCTTGGATGGGAACCAATTAGGTCGCACATCTTTCCAACCAATAACAATGGTAACGCTGTCATTTGTCCCGCCCTAACTGGTGCAACAAAGCCAACAAGAAACTCAGGAAGATGTCAATCAGTCAGTCTACACGCACCCCCACAGTCCTGGGAAGAGGTCTAATCAGCTGTGTTGGGGCCTTTAGAGTGGGTTTTGTTTCTGATCTTGTTGTGATTAAAGGCGACGGTGATGGATGGCCATCGATAGTCAAATATGATATTCAAATATTCCACCGCAGCCATGCAAATGGGCCTTTTTCATTTCCTCGTGTACAATAACGAATCAGGGAAGCTGGGACGTTTCCTGGGTGACCGGCCTTCATTTTGGCCGACCTGACGGGCAGTGTCGGCAGTCTGACTGAAATGACCAATCTGATTGGTGGAGAGCTAACCCGGAAACGAGGAGCGGGATGAGGGTGACTACAGTCTCTCAAAATCTGACAAAAATCTTTTAAACAAAAGATTCAGCAGCTGCTCGGCCGATTTCTCCTAAAAATGCTTTGAGAAACACGTTTCAGTGAACCATTTTAGTCAAATATGAGATCGTATTCTGAACGAGCCGCCATGACAGGCTGGAGAAACCAGACCCACGTGACTTGTTCGTCCAATCAGCTGCCAGCTTTTTCATTTCATGGGCAACAATACAGATTAGTGGCGCCTGCTGTCATGGAGACGTACTACGTCTCGTCGCTTTGGTGACTGATCAGTCCGACTGCCTTTTCTGTTGAGGGTCGGCGTCAGGTTGGTGGGTCGGGGGCTTAAGGACTAAAGACTCACAGACCTCATTGATCTCAGCTGCTAAGTGAGTGAGTGTGTGAGGGCTCCGATAGGTATAAATGGGATTGGGATGGCACTTCAGGAGATCACGTTACCTTGGTGACGTTAATTAACAAAAATGTTGGTGTCACTTGCCGGTTTGGGTATTTTCATTTTTAAGAGGCCCGGGGGTCGGCTGCCTGATTCAGATGTTTTCAAACCCTTGTTCTACAAGCTGGACGACAGCTCCGCTCCGCGGTCGCGTGACGTGCTGGTGTTTACCTTTCTGTAATTTCCAGGTTTCCCTATGGTCTCCGCGGTCATTTGTTATTAACGTTTTGAACTGTGGGTAATTCCCTTTTTGAGGTCTGCAGCGATGCAGACTCACGGAAAGAGCTCGGTAAGCGTGTACTCGCACCTCGCGCCCTTTGAAATTCAACATGGAGACGACCTTAGTCCCTTACGGACTCCGCAAGAACACTCACCAAACTCCGTGAGTCTGAGAGTCCGGACTTTGGGCTTGGGCCGTTTTTAAGGGCTCAACCAGGGTCGGCTTGGTGCTTGAACAGGTTAACGCACGTCAACCAACTCGGCTTTGTGAATATAACGAGGCTGCTGAATGAAACTACGCTCGCAAAATGACATCCTGCCCAGCTGTCAGTTGTCAGAAAAGTGTTGGGTTACACGTACCCGTGTACATGTGCTGTCAATGCTGCCAAGAGCACGCCAAACCTGTAGGTGGCAGCGTAACGAGAAGCTCAAGTCCACGTTAGCCAATCAGAATCCCGAAAATAGCAACAACAGCAACGCATCACTTCCTCCATCTTCTCCTCCTCACTCCCTCGGCTGCCCCAAACCTCCGTTTGTCTCGGTTTTAAATGCAAAGATTTCCAAGATCTCCCCTCTGGCCGGAGTTTTTAGAAAGACTCGTTTTTAGAGGACTATTCTCCGTTAGCGTGGTAACGAAGGGCACAAACCAAGGGAAATGTCTCCGGTTGTCAAAATAACCTCGTACGTGTAAACGGGGTCTCGGAGAGGCCTCAGCCGGACGCAGAACTAGATCCCGAAGAAGCTGAAACCGCAGTACACAAACGTGCATGACCACAATAAAAACATGAATGGGCTTGTTCCTTTTCTTTCTTTTTTTAAATATATCTTTTTTTGTGTTTTCTTTCTTTTCTCAGATGATTTTGAATCCAAGTTTAACTTCCACCCTATCGAAGACCTCCCCCCTCCAGAGGAGTACAGGTATTTCAACAAGGTCTACCCCAGCAAAAACTACAAGGGGAGTGGTGAGTGGTATTTTAACTCTTCAACACGTTTATCTTTTCCTCGTCTTGGCTGCTTACGCGTACTTTTACATTTTTCATTCTGCTCACTAAAAAGAGTTGTTGTCAGACGAGTTTGGTATATTAGCCCAGTAGAAGAAGGGAAAAAAGACGTGTGAAGTAACAAACACTTGAAAAAATGAAAGAAGATCTAGAGGAGAAAAGGGTTGTTGTTTTTTAACACTGTTGAGCTCGCGCTGTGTGTTAGGAGGTTGGTCTCATGTGGTGAATAGAGCTGGTGCTGCTGTGATTTTGTGTGCTTAATGTTAAAATATCTTAAGATTAAGAGTTAATGATTTATGTTTTTATTTCACAACTGCGTGTCCCTTTTTGCTGCCTGGTTTTAGCTCAGGTAGTAGAGCGAGCAGGCCGTTAGTAGTCGTGTGGTCGTTCCACCTCCTCCGACATCTGTGCTTTTCCTGCTGTGCAGTCCCAATGTCTCGCTGTGAAGACGAGACATCCTGTCACTGCTGCCTTTAAAAATGTAGGCGACGCATATTTGGAAAGAAACAGAAGGTCAAAGAAAATCAACACGTCTGATCGTGACTTTTATACAAACAAGTACACGCTTCATTTCTTCTGAACTGTTCATTTAGTCCTTTTTTACTTCTATAAGAACTGCGTTTGTTACCAGCTCTGTGTCTGTTGTGGAATTTAGTCTGTGTCTCTGTCTGTCTGTGTCTCTGTCTGTCTGTCTGTGTCTGTCTGTGTCTCTGTCTGTCTGTCTGTGTCTGTGTCTCTGTCTGTCTGTCTGTGTCTGTGTCTCTGTCTGTCTGTGTCTCTGTCTGTCTGTCTGTGTCTGTGTCTCTGTCTGTCTGTGTCTCTGTCTGTCTGTCTGTGTCTGTCTGTGTCTCTGTCTGTCTGTCTGTGTCTCTGTCTGTGTCTGTCTGTGTCTGTGTCTCTGTCTGTCTGTGTCTGTGTCTCTGTCTGTCTGTGTCTGTGTCTCTGTCTGTCTGTGTCTCTGTCTGTCTGTCTGTGTCTCTGTCTGTCTGTCTGTGTCTCTGTCTGTCTGTCTGTGTCTCTGTCTGTCTGTCTGTGTCTGTCTGTGTCTCTGTCTCTGTCTGTCTGTGTGTCTGTCTGTCTGTCTGTGTCTCTGTCTGTCTGTGTCTGTGTCTGTCGGTCTGTCTGTGTCTGTCGGTCTGTCTGTGTCTCTGTCTGTCGGTCTGTGTCTCTGTCTGTCTGTCGGTCTGTCTGTGTCTGTCGGTCTGTCTGTGTCTCTGTCTGTCGGTCTGTGTCTCTGTCTGTCTGTCGGTCTGTCTGTGTCTGTCGGTCTGTCTGTGTCTCTGTCTGTCGGTCTGTGTTTCTGTCTGTCTGTCGGTCTGTGTCTCTGTTGGTCTGTGTCTGTCTCTGTCTGTCGGTCTGTGTCTGTCTGTCGGTCTGTCTCTGTCTGTCGGTCTGTGTCTGTCTCTGTCTGTCGGTCTGTGTCTGTCTGTGTCTATGTGTCGATGTGTGTCTCTCTTTCTCTCTCTCTCTCTCTGTCTCTGGCTGCTGCTTCTGTGTGTGTGTGTGTGTGTGTGTGTGTGTGTGTGTGTGTGTGTGTGTTTGTCTCTGTCTGTCTCTCTTTCTGTCTCTCTGTCTGTCCTGTAGTGACCCTCCATCTTGTTTCTCCTTCTGCCCTTTAGGCATGATAAGAGGAGCTCCTCCTGCGCCGCCTGTGGGGAGGTGAACGGACCTCAGCTCAGGACTTTAACTCTGTCAGCCGACGGTTGGCAGAGAAAGAGAGAGAGAGAGGGGGAGAGAGAATGAGAAGAGAGAGAGAGGGGGAGAGAGAGAGTGAAGAGAGAGAGAGAGAGTGAAGAGGTGAAGAATCACTCAAATCACACAACACACACTAACACTAAAACCACCAGCTGGAAGCACAAAGTAAACACTACACGCAGGTTTGACACGACTCGCCGGTCCCCTTCTGTCTCTGCACCAGAGAACAAAAACCCCTCGGAGGTCCGAACCCCTCGGAGGTCCCAACCCCTCGGAGGTCCCAACCCCTCGGAGGTCCCAACCCCTCGGAGGTCCCAACCCCTCGGAGGTCCCAACCAGACGCCCCGACCACCTCGACTTCTCCTCTGCTGCCGGGACGCTTCTGTTCAACAAACATATCAGGACCAAACTCCGAACACTTCCATAATCTGTGCATTCCACCTTCTTCTTTTTTTAATGCATAATCATGATAATAACGGAGATTTTCATAATTCTGAATAACGTTTAAGTTCATTATTTTGGGTGTCGGGGTTAAAAATTCAACACTGTGAAAGGAAAGTTTTGAATTAATGTTTTCAGCAGGTGAATTATACACAAAACTGATGAGGCCATGAATGTGGGGACTTAACGACGGTTGATATTATTGTTTTTTAGGGTTATATATTGTCTTAAATAGCCATTCCAGCAGTGCCAGTTGAGAGTGCGTTTGAAACAACTCTCTGTGTGCCAAAAGCGGGTGGAGTCAATGAACTCCACAGGACAGTTTCCATACATGATGTAATATGATTGACATGTTTTCAATTCTTTTTCTCCATTATGGACAAAAGGCATTCCTAGAAAGCTGGCCGAGTTATATTTACATTTCCACAAGGACTATTTCCTGCTTTTTTTATGTTGTATTTTTACATTCCTTAATTCTGTGGTGTGTTTTTTTTTTTCCATCTTCAGGCGATGTTGCACGGCAGAGAAACTGCTAAAACCGAGACACTGTGCATGAGGCTTTTTTACGCACTTACGACAACAGAAGACCCCGGGGGTCACAATTCATGTCTTAAAAAAACTAGAAAAACTAAGAGGGTTCGTTCCTAATTTTTCCCTTTTTGTTGTTAATAAGCTGTAGTTCACATGGTCCGCGTCTCTCTGTAAACACACTGGGGTTCCTGTGAGTTAATGTGTGTGTGTGTGCTGGACCGAGTACGTATGATTTTAGGCTACATCTACACTGTTTCTTTTTAAAAACCGGATATCTTTTGCTACGTTTACGCCTCGCGTCGGCTCCACTCCGGCCATCTTCCGAGCCCCTAAAACGGAGCCATTTGGAAACACCGCTGCCCTCTTATGGTTTAAAAACTCCAGGGTTACGTTGTGGTCTGCACGGGCTCAAGCAGAGGAGACATTTTGGACATCAGTCGTTCTTGTCTGTCATCAGGTAGCTTACAGACCGGCCAGTAACAGCTCCACCTCATCGTCGTTCCGAGATGATAAATCCCATCTCTTACTTTTCACGTTTTCAAGTATTTTCACCTCCTACATCCGTGATTTCCAACCGCAGAGTAACGTCAGACAATCTGCTTCCTGTTTACACCACATGCTCAGTGTGTGAGAATGGCCATGTGATGCGTGTTAATACGGACGGAGATAGTTACTCTTGTGTGGACGCCGCTTAAAAAAAATAAAAAATCATAAAAAGTGCATAACACATTAAAAAGAGTACAAAAAAAATCAAAAAACCCCCGTAGCAGTGTGGATGTAGCCTTAGCTGCAGGGTTGCAGTGCAGAGCTTTGGAGGTGTTGATAAGGGATCATTTATCTAACTTTCTGTCCAGGGAAGTCGGTGTAAATAGCTCAACTCTGTTCTGAATCCTCACCATCGCTACTGTGCTGCTGGGGGCCCTTCGTATAGAAGGACACCACAGCCAGAGGAGGATGATGGGTATTGTTTATCGCTATGCAAGGAGCAGTTTGTGTGTATAGTTGGTAGCAGCTAACCAAAAAAAGCAGAAAAAACACTTAAGTGCCAGAGAACTGTTAAAGCAGGTGGAGGTTCTTTACTTTTCTTTAAAAACACTAATCACATCATATTCAACCTAAGGTGAACAAAAAGAAATGCTCAGATTCTCAGTGATGCAGCGGCGCCCCCTGCTGGTCCTGTTATCACTCATCGGTACCAGTGCTTTTAATTTGTTTTTGTTCATTATTAGAGGGGAAAGATGACGAGAACAAGGAGAATAAGAAACAAGTTTATTTGAAGATGCAATAAATAATGTATATTTCCATTAAGGAGTGTGGTAATCATAGTTATTGATCTATTTTTATGTTGTAAAAAGCTTGTAATATAGGAAAGAGAAATGATTATAACAATGTTCCTGTCGCTGAGCTTCGGTCTGATGGACTCTCTGTAGCACGTCTCTGGAGGTTTTGGCCGTCAGGGTGAATAAGATGACTGGATATAACATTTTGGGGGTCCTGTTTCTATAAATCTGTGTGTGGGGGGGCGGATAGAAACCCGAAACCATTGAACTTCACTTCCTGTCCAGCCGAGCCGATACCTTTTGTGTGTCCTCCTGTTCTCACAGTGTCCCCTCAGAGCAGGAACCCTGTGGTCATGTCATGTTAATCAGCCATGTTTTTATCATTTGAAATAATTTCAAATAAATATGGGGAAAAGGGTAACTGATGCACGTGGCTTTTGTTTTCTCTTCCTGCTCTGATTCTGTTTTATTGAGTCTGTCACTTGTAATGTCCTGAAGTAAAGGGGCAATAGTACAAAAACAATCAAGTGTATTAGAGTTGTAAATGGGCTGCATTTATATAGCTTCTCTAGTCTTAACGACTACTTTAAGCCCTTTTACAGCGTACAGGAACCATACACACACCCTGGCCGAGGCTGCTGTACAGGGTGCCTCCTGCTCATCACACACACACACACACACACACACACACACACACACACTCTGAATTCAGCTTGTTAAATGTGAATATTTTCTAGTTTCTTCTCTCCTCTGTGACACAAAAACTGAGTATCTTTGACATTTGAGGACGTCACTGAGCCACCAAAACAACAAATTGGAAAATCACACACACACACACACACACACACACACACACACACACCCCAATGGCGCAGAATCTGGGGCAACTCGGGGTTCAGTGTCTTGCCCAAGGACACTTTGACATGGTACTGCAGGGCCAGGGATTGAACCCCCAACCTTTGGGCAGGGCATGCTCTACCTTTGGACCCCCCCCCACCCCGCACCGTCGTGAATAGAGCTGCACCTAATGATTACTTTCACAGTTGATTTGTCTATTATTTCCCAAATTGTTGTTTTGGTGGATCAGTGACGTCCTCAAATGTCAAAGATATTCAGTTTCCTGTCACAGAGGAGAGAAGAAACTAGAAAATATTCACATTTAACACGCTGAATTATCAAAATAGTTGCTTATTAATTTAATAGTTGACATCTAATTGATTAATCTTTGCAGCTCTACTTGTGAACGTGTAACTAAATTTGTCTTTTCAGATCGGTGCATTAACATAAACAGTGACGCTAACTTTCTACTTTTAAGATTCATAGTTTTACTTTACAGTGTTGGTGTAAAATCTACAATACTGTACAATAGTTGAGTTTAAATATTTGGTCTCTTACCAAATTACAGATTACGTCCTTATGACTGTAATCTGTAATTTCTGAGAGTTACAGTCCCTCACTGCATTATTGTAAATGCACCAAATTGTCAAAATAAGGGGAAGATTGAGGTTAAAAGTCCGTCTTTATAACTTTTTTTGTGCTTATTTATAAATTCCATTGTTTTTAATTTCAAAATAAGTGAATTTTACTTTCTTAGTGATGCTTTTGCAGTGAAGACCAGTTTATAACTCGACTAGTGGCTTTAACCCTCGTGTTGTCTTCCCGTCAAAATTAAAAATCAACACGTTTTTTGAGGCTTTTAATCTACGTTTTTGTTCATTGTTTTCATTTTAACGTGTTTTTTTTTCTCAATGTTTGTCACTTTTTTTTACGTTAACACTACGTAACACTAACTTATTAAATTTAGTTTTACAGTTATTTTTGGAATTTATGGTCAATAAACCTCATTTATAGGAAATTATACCTAATGTTTGAGTTTGAAAAGCAGAAATTGGGAATTATTTAGACTAAAATGAAAGGAATGGATGTTGATGATAATCACAGACTGGAATATGTCAACTTTTACTCTCAATACTATTTCAAAAACACTTCAATTTGTTTTTCAAATAAATATAAAATTGAATAAGACGCCCCAAAATTAATGAAAGTAGAGATTTGTACTTGGCAAAGAGCGTTGTGTGGAATCAATCATGTTGTTTGGGGTAATTAAAAAGAACATTGATATAGGAAAACAGGTCAATTTGACCCAAGGACAACATGAGGGTTAATTTTAGTCTAAATAATTCCTAATTTCTGTTTTTTTATAATAACTGTAAAACAATATTATACTATTGATATGAAAGAAGAATGTGGAGAGCCTGACAACACTGTTAATATTACCTCAGATCAATGCATATACAGTCTATGGTCCAATAATCAACAAGTCATTGGGAGAGACTGTAACTTTAAGTAGTATCCCGCCAAAAAAGTCGACTATTGAAACGATTGAAACTCCCGCGAACCTCTCAGCCAATAGGATCCGCCGGATGCCCGAAAAAGGCGGGAAATGTGTTGAAGCGGCCGGATATCCGTTAAGAAAACATAAGATACTTTGTGGATGTGGACTGCTCTCAAAGTCTCTGACCAGGTAATATAAAATCTATTTTACACCTTTTTAGAAAAACAATTAGTTTTTATAACACAAGGTTTGGCTGAACTTCGTAGATAAATGTTATTGAAGAGGAAAGTGCAGCTAGTTAAAGTCTGTTTATTTGTTCAATTAAATGCGTTGTAAAGATTGATTAATTAATGCAGTTTATGAGGGCTCAACGTTATGCGTGTACTTCATGCAGGAAATATTCATATTTGCTTGTGAAAATGAAATTAAGATGTGCAGTAGTGTCAAAATGCTCCAAAACCAACAATATTGTCAGAATTAGAAAGGCATTTATTATATAAGTAGCTAACAATTACAAGGAATTAGCATTGGTTGTTGGTGCATTAGCTACCTATATGAAATAAATAAATACAGAAACATACAGTATGTAAATTTAATTGGTTGTAATTAAGAAAGAGAGGCTGGAATCAAGCTGACTTTCATGTCGCTGCATTATTTTATTTTTACAGACTTAAGGTTCAGATAAAAAGTGCATAACGCATTAAAAGGAGTACAAACCACACACACAAATACATAAACTGACTCCCAGATATAACAAAGGAGACACACAAAAACAAACATACATACGAATAGCTATGCCTAATAATAATTAGACCAGGTACAGGTGCGTGTTCCAGTGTTTTCCAGAGTTTTGAAGAATATCTGAGGTCACTAAATGCAGGATTGGTTATAACATTTAAAATCGTTTTACTTGACTCGGTTAATCTGCACATGAATCTGTTCATAAAATTCATCCGCACAGCGTGGAAGGTGGGGACATTACGCGTCACAAACACGTTGGTTTCATTGTAGTTGCTCGTGTCACTTTGGGGGGGGGGAGAACTGAGAGTAACGTTACTAATGGCAACGATAGCTAGACTGCAGTCGCTGGTTGCATGGGTCATTCATTGTCAGTGAACGTTAGTCCGCCAGTAGGTACAGTTGCAACAACCATAGACCTTTTAATACCACACACACACACACACACCGACCGACCGACTATGGCAACAACAACAAAATCACAATCTCCTCGTGTGGGTTTTCCTTCGTAGACGGGTCTCCATAGCAACAGCCCAGGCTCGTCCCTCTTCGGTTTATGCACCTAGTGAACCACAGCTAGCTGACTGTTAGCTACAGTGTGTTGCTAGCTGGAGCTAACCTACGGAGCTAACCTGTAGAGCTAACCTACGGAGCTAACCTACGGAGCTAACCCGTAGAGCGAACCTACGGAGCTAACCTGTAGAGCTAACCTACGGAGCTAACCCGTAGAGCTAACCTACGGAGCTAACCTACGGAGCTAACCCGTAGAGCTAACCTACGGAGCTAACCTGTAGAGCTAACCTACGGAGCTAACCTGTAGAGCTAACCTACGGAGCTAACCTACGGAGCTAACCTACGGAGCTAACCCGTAGAGCTAACCTACGGAGCTAACCTGTAGAGCTAACCTACGGAGCTAACCTACGGAGCTAACCCGTAGAGCTAACCCGTAGAGCTAACCTGTAGAGCTAACCTACGGAGCTAACCCGTAGAGCGAACCTACGGAGCTAACCTACGGAGCTAACCCGTAGAGCTAACCTACGGAGCTAACCCGTAGAGCTAACCTGTAGAGCTAACCTGTAGAGCTAACCTGTAGAGCTAACCTACGGAGCTAACCTACGGAGCTAACCCGTAGAGCGAACCTACGGAGCTAACCTACGGAGCTAACCCGTGGAAGGATCGAGAACAAGGAGGGCAGCACCGTTTCCATGGTGCAGTGACGGCACAGCAAACCAGGTAACGCCACGTGAGGGACGTCTTTATTATGATTGGCCGATGACGATATGGCGCCAAATTGGTCTGACTCAGAAACCCAGTGGCTTTTACATTACGCAGCGGACGCCGAGAAGTTTAAATAGTCTTTTAAAAACTATTGTTTACCGTATTGTTTTAATAATGCCCGTCACACTACTAACTCTACTGGTTATCTTACAAGTTGCTGCGGGTAAGTTTACTTCGGACTTAGGTTAAAAACCGTGTGTAACATCGTTAGTTTTGGGGACAGATTCGTCTTTACAGCTACTTACTGGTCTGCGGGTTTTAGCTCCCCGGTTTCCGGGGACAGTACCCGGTTTTGGTGACCTGTCCCCGGTTTTCACTGTGACTGACAGACCCGAAATTGTAATGAAAGAAAACATTGACCAAACGGAGCCGATCGTCGCTCAGAGATGTTTTAGAAAGCCGTATTTTACGATGCTAAAATTACAGATTATTTACATGGAGTCTGGTGGATTTAGCGAACGCACTTTCGCGAACTTTTATGTTTTTAGAAAGGATCTTAATCTTTAACAGGAAGGTCGACATCCTTAGAAATCCTTTCCATAATGTTGTCAGACACTGAGAAGATTAATCTGAGTCTGTCAGCAGCAAAACGAGCACTTTTATGAACGTAAATACAAACTGGACAATTGTCCTATTAACTTCCATTGTAGCTTGTTTCTCTGCTGCAGACTGCAGCGATCTCGCTTAATACTGCATCGATGTCAAAGGAAAATATTTCCTCAATAGTCTTCGTTATATCCTATACTCAGTAAGAAACAAGCCTAAAGCAAAAGCTGTCAGTTAAATGTAATTCAGTAAACATTACAACATTCCCCTCTGAGGTGTAATGGGGTGCTTCTAATGAGAACTTAGACTTCTCTTTATTAATCCTTTTCGGATGTTTGTGAGTGTGTATCTGATGAGCAGGTGTGTAGATGTGTGTGAGTGTGTATCTGATGAGCAGGGGTGTAGATGTGTGTGTGAGTGTGTATCTGATGAGCAGGGGTGTAGATGTGTGTGTGAGTGTGTATCTGATGAGCAGGGGTGTAGATGTGTGAGTGTGTATCTGATGAGCAGGGGTGTAGATGTGTGTGAGTGTGTATCTGATGAGCAGGGGTGTAGATGTGTGTGAGTGTGTATCTGATGAGCAGGGGTGTAGATGTGTGTGAGTGTGTATCTGATGAGCAGGTGTGTAGATGTGTGTGAGTGTGTATCTGATGAGCAGGTGGGTAGATGTGTGTGAGTGTGTATCTGATGAGCAGGTGTGTAGATGTGTGTGTGAGTGTGTATCTGATGAGCAGGTGTGTAGATGTGTGTGAGTGTATCTGATGAGCAGGTGGCACCTCGTACGGCGGCCTCGGCCACAGTGTATGAATGTGAGTGAATGGTTCCTGTACTTTGAGTAGTTGTAAAGACTAGAAAAGCGCTTTATAAATACAGTCCTCCATTGTCTTTGTTTCTCCAGGAGAGTATCGTCTCGCTTGCCCTCAGACAATAGAGGCAGTAGAAGGTGAAGACGTCACGCTACGGTGTCGCCTGCACCCCCACGCCGACTTGTCTGCCTACACGTTTGATGTGGCTCGAGAGAGAGATGAACCTGGTAAATATGACGACGTCTACTCGTATCGAAATGGAAAGGACCAACCGGACGACCAGGTGGATCGATACAAGAACAGAACTCGTCTCAACCATGAAGCCCTGGCCGGAGGAGACCTGACGCTGACGATCTTCTCAGTGAATCGGTCCGACAGTGGAGCGTACAAAGTCTTCATCAACAAGCTGCGAGCCGGTTCTGTTATTAACGTCACTGTTGGTGAGCACGCTCAGTTTATTAGTTATATTAGATACTAAAAGATTTCTCAGAATTGGGGATATCCTGATGAAGTTGAACATTTTTCTAGTTTTTTCTCTTAAAACAGTTTGCAAAGAGAAATGATTAAAGCACATCTGGACCTCCAGTCACATCTGGACCTCCAGTCACATCTGGACCTCCGGTCGCATCTGGACCTCCAGTCGTGTCAAATCTAGCTTTTACTGATTTCAAATTCCAAATGTTCACATGTCACATGATAGATACTTTATGATCCCCAGTGGAAAATTCAAGGTCCCGGTAGCTTACAGACATCACACACCAGGGCTGTAGTCAAGACCAGGACTAGTTAGAGGACAAGACTGAGTCCCAAAAGGTTTGAGGTTGAGTCCAAGACCAGGACTAGTCGAGTACAAGACAAGACTGAGTCCAAAAAGGTTTGAGTCCGAGTCAAGACCAATTCCAGGACAGAAAAAAAGGTCTTATGCATGACAGCATCAAGACAATCATTTCGGGTTTCACTTTCCCTCCAATATTATTATTATCAACGTAATAAAGACACCTGGACTCGGTCGAGACCAAAAGCCATATCTGGCAAGACCAGTGGCCGAGACAGAGACAAGTCAGAGTCCAAATACTAGCGAGTCCGAGACCATAGAAGTCCAGACTCGAGTCCAAGACCGGACTCGAGTACTACAGCCCTGTCACACACAACATACATCATAACGGGATGTTAAAATAACAAATAAATCCACATGAATAATACGGATATGCATACACACACACACACACACATAAATACATACATACATACATACATACACACACATAAATACATACATGCATACACACACATAAATACATACAAACATACATACATACACACACATAAATACATACATACATACACACACACATAAATACATACACACACATACAAACATACATACATACACATACATTCATACACACACACATAAATACATACACACATACATACACACACATAAATACATACATTCATACACACACACATACATACATACATACACACACACACACATAAATACATACATACATACATACATACACATTCATACATACATACATACTTACACGTACATACATACATACATACACGTACATACACACATACATACATACATACATTGGAAAATTAACTACATTTACATACTGTGAATCGATATTGAATTCGTCACATTTTCTAAATCGTACCCCTCTAGTGTAAATGTGTTTTTTATTCTTTAAATCATGAGCAGTACACTACAGATTAATTATCATAATGAATAACTGAAGAGGGCGACCTCGGAGACGCACCGGGGTGGGTTGGGAGAAACCATCCCGGCCATAGAGGAGGTCCTGCGAGGATAGAGACTATGACCGTAAATGTGTTGAACAACCCGGTATCACCCGTTGGATCTGTCCTTTAAATCTCATCTCTTGTTTCTTCAGGCTCTGCAAAGAAGGACTCTGTCGGGGAAATGGTGCATCCCGGTGTCTTTTGGGGTGTTGTTGCTGCTGCTGTTGTTGTTGCTGCTGCTGTTGTTGCTGCTGCTGTTGTTGCTGCTGCTGTTGGTCTTCTTCTTCTTCTTCTTCTTCTTATCCTGGTGAAACGTGGAGTGATCCGTAAGTTACAAACTGCTTTACAGCATGTTATTATCAGTGGGGACTTTGTGACTCTGCGTTTTGTTCTTTAATGCCGTGATGTACAGCAGGTGTTACATTTCAGTGAAGTCTTACATTTGACTTGTTGAAGCCCTGCTCTCTACTTGTTAGCAGTATACACGAGCGGTCTCCATGTTCTCACAGGCGTTGGTAAGAAGACCGAAGACGCAGAGACGAGGCCAAACAACTTTCTGGTGAGATACCAGACGACCCCGACGACGGAGGAGGACGGAGGTCCACGCAGCGCTGCAGCAAACGGACGGGTAGACCTGGTGGTCCGAGACGAAACGCAGTCGTCCCCTCAACCGTGAAAACACCCAAACTTCATCAGCTTAAGAGAACTTTTTACTCGACAGTGAGGTCGATCTGCTTACACAGTAAAATATCCCAAGTAACACATTTTACCATCTGTCAGCATATGACACCTTCTGTCCTTTTGACAATCAGGAAGACAGAAATTATAGGTAGGTAGGTACGGTAGGTACGGTAGGTACGGTAGGTAGGTACGGTAGGTAGGTACGGTAGGTAGGTAGGTACGGTAGGTAGGTAGGTACGGTAGGTAGGTACGGTAGGTACGGTAGGTAGGTACGGTAGGTACGGTGGGTGGTGGTACGGTGGGTGGGTGCGGTGGGTGGTAGGCGGTAGGTAGGTAGGTAGGCACGGTACGGTAGGTACGTGCGGTGGGTACGGTAGGTAGGTGTACGGTAGGTACGGTAGGTACGGTAGGTGGGGTAGGTACGGTAGGTAGGTACGGTAGGTAGGTACGGTAGGTACGGTAGGTACGGAGGTAGGTACGGTAGGAAGGGAAGGTAGGTACGGAGGTAGGTACGGTAGGTAGGTACGGTAGGAAGGGAAGGTAGGTACGGTAGGTACGGTACGGTAGGTACGGTACGGTAGATAGATGCTGTAGATAGATGCTGTAGATAGATGCTGTAGATAGATGCTGTAGATAGATGCTGTAGATAGATGCTGTAGATAGATACTGTAGATAGAAAATGGAGGTTGCAGGATGTTAAGCAGCTTCAAAGCTAACTGGATGCTAGCGTTAGCTTCACATGCAGCCTTCAAACATGAAAGCCAAATTAATTCATAAAGCGCATTAAAAACAACTTGCCTTGACCAAAGGGCTGTACAGACGGGGGTCTCATTTATAAAAGGATCCTTACTAAAAGTGTACGTACGCCCAAAAGCCAAAAATGGCGTACGCCAAAAAATCTGTAAGCGATGTTTATACGTCACACGTGTGCATCTGTGACTCCGCCTCTTATCCCGCCCTGTACACGCCCATTTAACCATAAATGATCAATGCAAAGCGCCTTGTGGATGAAACCCCCGACCCGTTTACAAAAGAATAATATATCAGAACTATAACTAAAGAACGTTGAAAAAGGTGACAAATGTTGTAAAAAGCTTCAAAAAAAGGAAAAATTCAACAAAACCCTATTTTTTTTTTTTTTTTTTTAAACTCTGAAAAAAGTGATAGATAGATAGATAGATAGATAGATTGATTGATTGATTGATTGATTGATTGATTGATTGATTGATTGATTAAAAACAACTTACCTTGACCAAAGGGCTGTACAGATGGGGGGTCTCATTTATAAAAGGATCCTTGGTACGTACGTACGCCCAAAAAAACATTTATTCTCTGTAGAACTATATATCATGTCCCTGCAGCGGGTTTTATAGACAAATAGGAGCTTAAAATCAAATCTGAGCTCTAATCATGGTAATGATTATCGCCTCTAGCTCTAAAGAGAGCAAATAAGCGTATTTCCTGAACTTTTTAAATGACTTTATGTGCTCACAGGACACTTTCTACAGTCAGTTTACCTGTTTTAACCCTCCTGTCGTCCTTTTCACAGTTCCTTTATCAGAAATGTTAGGTTTCCATCAACCAAATTGCCCCAAAAACAACATGTGGGGGATTGGGGTGTTTTTATTTCATTTTATAGTATTTAAAGAAAAAACAATGAAATGGTTTCAAAACCTTATCCGGACTAAACTTTACATCTGTCACTTTTCATCAACACATGTTCCTTTAATCTTAACTATAAGTCAAAATAAATCATAATTTCAGCTTTTTTTATTAACTGAAAAAATAAATGAGGTTTATTGACTATGGATTCCAAGGATAAGTGTGTATATAGTATATACTTATATAGTATAACTAGTGCTGGTAGTGGAAAAAATGCAATAAATCCCGTCAAAACGTAGATAAAAACATCAAAAGCATCGATCCCGAAGGACGGGTGTGGACGACAGGAAGACACGAGGGTTAAAAAGATTTGATGTGTTTTTATTGAACATTTCTATTTAATATTTGAGCTGTTTTTTTGGTTTTTTTTTCTTCTTTTCTTCCAAATATTTATTTTCTCTTATTGTTGATCTCATATTTATATACTGCTGCTGGAATTTTCAATTTCCTGGCGGGAGTCATCCCCAAAGTATTAATAAAGAGAAGTCTAAGTCTATTTATTGTATTGACTGCACTGTGAAGCACAATATTGAAAGGAAAAAGTATTTTTCTGACTCTGTAGCACTTTTCTGGATCTTTGTCCTTTTTTTTTATCATTTCAAATAAATATGTTTAAAGAAAAGGAAGTGATTCTGTGTTTTTCTGCTTTCTTCTTATTATATTTCAGCAATAACGTGACCACGTCTACTAGGACTCAGTCTAAGGTTACGTGTTAATGTTGGTAGTTTTGTGTAGTTAGTGACTCCGGATGTCGGTCAAATTTGCTCTGAAATGCTGATTATAAAACAAATTTATCCTCAAAAATACAAAAACATTTGGAGTATAATTATATTTTGTGATGACAAATAACTAAAAAGGTGCAACTTTTTAGTTATTTGTCATCATGGTGATTATGTGCATTGCAGGTTTTATATCACAGTAACATGGCTGCTACAGTAATTTATGTTCATCTAATAGAACGAGTAGATATTAGTTTGCTTGTTCTTGAAGGATTCAACATTATTAATTAGTAATTATTAGTAGTAATTCTGCACCGACTTCAGATCCAGTATTAGGGGACCACTAAGGCCTATATAAAGAGACTTCAGATCCAGTATTAGGGGACCACTAAGGTCTATATAAAAGAGACTTCAGATACAGTATTAGGGGACCACTAAGGTCTAGATAAAGAGACTTCAGATCCAGTATTAGGGACCACTAAGGCCTATATAAAAGAGACTTCAGATACAGTATTAGGGGACCACTAAGGTCTATATAAAAGAGACTTCAGATACAGTATTAGGGGACCACTAAGGTCTATATAAAGAGACTTCAGATACAGTATTAGGGGACCACTAACGTCTATATAAAGAGACTTCAGATACAGTATTAGGGGACCACTAAGGTCTATATAAAAGAGACTTCAGATACAGTATTAGGGGACCACTAAGGTCTATATAAAGAGACTTCAGATACAGTATTAGGGACCACTAAGGTCTATATAAAAGAGACTTCAGATACAGTATTAGGGGACCACTAAGGTCTATATAAAAGAGACTTCAGATACAGTATTAGGGGACCACTAAGGTCTATATAAAAGAGACTTCAGATACAGTATTAGGGACCACTAAGGTCTATATAAAGAGACTTCAGATACAGTATTAGGGGACCACTAGGGTCTATATAAAGAGACTTCAGATACAGTATTAGGGACCACTAAGGTCTATATAAAAGAGACTTCAGATCCAGTATTAGGGGACCACTAAGGTCTATATAAAAGAGACTTCAGATACAGTATTAGGGGACCACTAAGGTCTAGATAAAGAGACTTCAGATCCAGTATTAGGGACCACTAAGGCCTATATAAAAGAGACTTCAGATACAGTATTAGGGGACCACTAAGGTCTATATAAAAGAGACTTCAGATACAGTATTAGGGGACCACTAAGGTCTATATAAAGAGACTTCAGATACAGTATTAGGGGACCACTAAGGTCTATATAAAAGAGACTTCAGATACAGTATTAGGGGACCACTAAGGTCTATATAAAGAGACTTCAGATACAGTATTAGGGGACCACTAAGGTCTATATAAAAGAGACTTCAGATACAGTATTAGGGGACCACTAAGGTCTATATAAAAGAGACTTCAGATACAGTATTAGGGGACCACTAAGGTCTATATAAAAGAGACTTCAGATACAGTATTAGGGGACCACTAAGGTCTATATAAAAGAGACTTCAGATACAGTATTAGGGGACCACTAAGGTCTATATAAAAGAGACTTCAGATACAGTATTAGGGGACCACTAGGGTCTATATAAAGAGACTTCAGATACAGTATTAGGGACCACTAAGGTCTATATAAAAGAGACTTCAGATACAGTATTAGGGGACCACTAGGGTCTATATAAAGAGACTTCAGATACAGTATTAGGGGACCACTAGGGTCTATATAAAGAGACTTCAGATACAGTATTAGGGGACCACTAAGGTCTATATAAAAGAGACTTCAGATACAGTATTAGGGACCACTAAGGTCTATATAAAAGAGACTTCAGATACAGTATTAGAGACCACTAAGGTCTATATAAAGAGACTTCAGATACAGTATTAGAGACCACTAAGGTCTATATAAAAGCATCCAAAGGGGACCATGTCATGGGAACTTAAAACCTCAATAACGTCAGCACTGCCAACTGAGAGAAAGTCTTGATAGAGCTGGCTTTGTGTCATGTTGTCATTGTGTACTTTCCTAATATTTACGGCCTATGGTACCTAACTATGGATGTGTAATAAAACGGTGCTCACAGGTCCAGGAAGGTCCAGGACAGGTGGGAAGATAGACCTGCCCTCCATTCATGACTTCTACACTCCCAGAGTCAGGAACCATCACTGCAGACCCATCTCACCCCGGACTCAACCTGTTCCAGCTTCTCCCCTCTGGGGGGCGCTGCACGCCAACACCAGCAGACTCAGGATCAGTTTATTCCCACAAGCCATCTCTCTGATGAACAGCTGACTTCTGACCCACAGTGTCAGGTTCAATTCCTGTCCAATAACCCAGTAACACTGCCTCTAATCGGCACCTCTCACTGGTTCCACTTGTCATTTATTCATCATTCTCTATTTCAGATCTGTTCATACTGTCCATAGTGTAATATAATACTTATATAATAACATTATATTAATTCCAGCACCCTTTGCACTATGCTCCATAATTAAAATAACTATCATAATTATAATTTACTCCTGCATTCTTTGCACTCTTCATTGCACTATTGTCTCAACCTGTCTATATTGTTTCTGTGTACAGTGTGTATATATTAGTGTGTATATATTGTTTATTTTGTATGAGTAAGCACATTGTGAGCATTATGATCCAAAACAAAATTCCTCGTATGTGTCCTCATACCTGGCAAATAAAGCTGAAAAGTGAAAGTGAGAAATCTGAACAGAGAAATAAAAGGAAAGGAAATTCCAAGGACAGAAATAAGTAATTAAAGGTAATTAAGCAGAGAAAGCGACATAGTGCTGTAATAAATACTGAATGTTGTAATAGGACACATATCTTTTAACTTATGTTATCAAAACGTTTCAATAACATGAAAAAATGTGACTTTAAAGGCTGAAAAGAAGTAAAATGTTTCATTATCCATCAGTTTGTCTGTGCATTGCTCCCTCAAGAGATGGGTGAAATGCAGAAAATGAATTATATGTACATGTATGCGTACGAAACAATAAAGTTTTAAATAAAGTTGTAGAAAAAAAACGCAAAGCATTTCATTTGCCGCGCTGGCTCGCTGCCATCAGCCAATAGAGTTCTCTGAAGCTCCGAAGGGCGCGAAAGTCAGTAGAAGGGGCGGGCTTAGAGGGCCATGTGCGGCTGTAACACAGGAAGGGAGGTAGAAGGCTGCGTGCTGCTCGAGCAACTCTGTGCACTTTCCTAAAAAAGGTAATTATTCAGATGTATTTATTTGCTGAAATTCGACACTAAGTTTGAAATATTTAGTGGTTTAATCCCAGTTTACAGACGTGTTTGTTTATTGTTATTTAGGGGTTGTTGTGTCTAGTATTTGGCTTAATTGGACTTAACTTTTCCCTCCAAAGAATAGTGAAGGCAGACGTTTTATAATGAAGAATAAGGGCATTAACGCAGGTTTTTATGTTATATAATGGTGTGTGTGTGTGGAAGCACAAGCACCAATAGTGGAGCTAAAATCACCAAATACTTTTAAATATAATTACACGTTATGGAGTTACTATTTACCATTAAACTCTATATTCTTCATAGTGAGTGGTGCATTGTTGTGAATGTGGGGGCAGATGTTATTTCCCAGTTATTTGATATTTCTAATGTTGACATTTTCAGACATTTTTATTTTGAAGGTCCATTTCTTTCCAAAAACCTGAAAACTGGTCAAATTTGACCCGAGGTCAACATGAGGGTTAAGTGAGGGTGACTTTCCACAACATAACATAGTGTAACGTTAGAGACTTTGCTGAGTGTGGAGCTGATTTAACCTTTTTTATCAGAAATTAACATTTGCAGGTCTTTTAAGTCTGTAAATAATCGGCCATTACTTGGGTCATCACATTAATTTATTTAGACCCTTCAAGGAGTGAAACTAAGTCTTTATTATGCATGAGGACGAGGACCCAGAGCCATAGAGAGAGCTCGGGTAGAGGTCTGCCGTTTCTCCCTCCCTTTCTCCGGTTGAACATACCGAGTTCCTCGACCCTCGACCCGGGGACACCACCGTCCCTCACGGCGGTGCTCCGCCCCGGAGCGGAGTCACCCTCCACACGGCTTCTCTCGGGACTTTCTCCGGTGTAAAAACCTGGAAGAGACCCCAAGTCACTTGTCAATTTACCCCACGGAAGGGGCTCCATAAGCGGGTAGAGGTCTGCCGTTTCTCCCTCCCTTTCTCCGGTTGAACATCCCGAGTTCCTCGACCCGGGGACACCACCGTCCCGCACGGCGGTGTGACCGGAGGGGCTCCGCCCCGGAGCGGAGTCACCCTCCACACGGCTTCTCTCGGGACTTTCTCCGGTGTAAAAACCTGGAAGAGACCCCAAGTCACTTGTCAATTTACCCCAGGGAAGGGGCTCCATAAGCGGGTAGAGGCCCGCCGCTGCGCCCTCCCTCTCCCCACCGCGCTGGGATGCCCCTTTAATGACTCCTCCTCCCCCGTGTCATCGGCTCTTTCTCCCGCGAGTTTGAATCTCGACGACCAGCGCACTGCCGAGGTTGTTTTCATATACACCCCGCAGCCGAGTCAACAGGCAGCGCTGAGATTTCACATTAAATATTACTTTAGCACCGATTGTTATAAAATAACCTGCCTGTTTAACTCATGGGGGTGATGGCGGTTGCGATGACGAAGGTTGGCCTGGTATTCTCGAGCTTTCTATGGGTTGCACTGTCGCTTAAACCCGGTAAGTTGGAGGCTAGCTAGCTAGCTCGCTAAGCTAATGCTACAGCTGACTGTAAGCTAATGTACGGCTTTGAGTTAGTGAACGTTTTTATATTTAACATTGGTATAATGTTGTGAGCTTATGGTGACAACTTTAAACCATTTTTGAAGACGTTTTAACTTAGCTTGATGGCATTAATGGACACTTTTCACCAAGTTTTAACTTTGTTAAGCAACTTGTTCGCATCACTGGCTGACGGCTAGCTACATAGCTACTAATCGTTGGTTAAGCTAACTAAGTTAGGACATAGTCGGTTAAAGTTAGGACCTAACGATAAGTCAGCATTGCGGGGATGAATGTGTAAACCCGGCTGTTGACTATTTGAGTTGTGGTGGAGTTAGCGCTATAATTAGTGTAATAATAAATAAATTAATCGTTAAGTATAATGCGTAAATGCGCCATTGTGATCTTAAGTTAAAGGTAACGTTAGCCTAGCTGCGTCGGTGTTGAACCGATTTGAGATGTTGTTCGCATCAGTCATACATAAACATAAATTATGTGTTTCTTTATGTGACAAAAGGAGACTTTAGAAAGGTGTGTGTGTGTGTGTGTGTGTGTGTGTGTGTGTGTGTGTGTGTGTGTGTGTGTGTGTGTGTGTGTGTGTGTGTGTGTGTGTGTGTGTGTGTGTGTGTGTGTGTGTGTGTGTGTGTGTGTGTGTGTGTGTGTGTGTGTGTGTGTGTGTGTGTGTGTGTGTGTGTGTGTGTGTGTGTGTGTGTGTGTGTGTTTTTTGATTTACCGGAAAACTTGTCGATGGCTTTATGCCAAGTGATCTTCTAGAAAGAGTTAAGCTTTCTTGGTTAAAGCTAAACAACATTTTAACTATTTATCATTAAGACATTTCCTCAGTTGATTATTTACAGTAAAAACATTATTTTTGTATTGCAAGTTTTGGGAAATTGTTTTTAAATGTGCATTTAATGAAGAATTGTCATATTAAATATGTGTTAATTTGCATCTATTAACATAAAGCACGGTCCAAAATCATATGCCAAATGAGGCTTTATCTAATGTTAACCTTTGATACATCTAAGAGAAATCTACAAATATATGTACATACATACATATACATAAGGAAAGAACAGTTACAGCACTGAATTAAAAAAAAAAACTTCTGATTTTTATTATATTTTCTCAGAGTTTCGTCAATCTGATCTGAATCGGACAATTGAGGTAGAAGAAGGAAACAATGTCTTTATTCAGGGTCGTCTGGAGGACCCCTTCGACCTGTCTTCCTACACGTTTGATGTGGCGAGACTCGACCTCGGCCTCGACCGCGATGTCTACTGCCGTCGTAATGGAAAGGACCACCTGGATAACCAAATGAGTCAATACAAAAACAGAACAAATCTGATCCATGAAGCACTGACCGGAGGGACTGTGATGCTGCGGATCTCCTTAGTAAAGCTCTCCGATACCGGACCATACAAAGTCTACGTTCCAGACCTGGGAACCAGTTTTATCACTCACATCATTGTTGGTAAGTATGAGTTAAATAGTTTCGTTCAGATTCTGAAACAGTTGTCCGAATTCAGGATATCCCAATCAAGGCCCTGATTTAAGACCCTGAAGTCTCTAAACACCCACGCGGGCGTCTGTCTGATCAGACCTCTGCTCAGCTTTAATCTGAATGTATTAGTTAGTTGTTTCTAACCCGACAGAGCTAATAGGAGGCGCCGGAAGACTGAAATCAATCCCAGAAAGTCCTTGGGAGATGATCAGCCAAATTAACTGAAAACACCTGTTTTAGAGCCTTTTAATAGATGGATATCTTCTTGTGCCAAAAGATGCTCAGTATAGACTAAAAATAATGGCAGCAGAAGATGTGCAATGTGGATGAAACTGTCCAGTTTAGATAACGGCCACAGGCAGAGTGAGCTTTGACTACTAGAACACAGTTTGGTCTGTTTTTCGAGTACTGAGAACTATATTTATTTTAACTTGTATTTTTTTTTCTCAGTACCCAAAGGCCAAGGGAGCAAGACGAAGAGAAATGATACAACCTCAACCCGACCTCCGGCTACCGACCCTGGTAAATGTCTGAATAGTTATCTGTACTGAATATGGTTGGGTACCGAAATCCAGTGCTAATACGGCCCCGGTGCCTTAACGACCGTTATCTACCGGACTGAATAGCAACGCAGATTTCGGTGCCGCTGATATATCTGCGGTTCTCTCTGATTCTCTAAAAACCGACGTTACAGGCAGCAGAAACATCGCAGCATGTGATGCTAGTTAACACTACACTTAACAGCAGCTAACGTTAGCCTGCCGCCAGCTAGTAGCTGAAAGCTAAAATGCTGACTGCTTAATTTAACTCTGTTTAGGTATCAGAAAAACGTTTTAGAGTCAGCCTCACGATGTGCACACCAGACGCGCGGTATCATGTCGGGCAAATGAACTGGCGTCCTGCTACGGTGTTTTTAATACTGGTTTCTTCCGATCTGTTTTTCAATCTAGGTCGACCTGTCGCAGTTTTGTTATGAACCAAAACCCATTTTCAGTCCGTCCAGTCGGATTCAATCTCTACTTTCACAAATTTTGGGGCGTCTTATTGAATTTTATAGCATTTGGAAAACAAATTGAAGTGTTTTTGAAATAGTATTGAGAGTAAAAGTTGACATATTCCAGTCTGTGATTATCATCAACATCCATTCCTTTAATTTTAGTCTCAATAATTCCTAATTTCGGCTTTTCTAACTCAAACATTAGGTATAATTTCCTATAAATGAGCTTTATTGACCATAAATTCTGACAAGAACTGTAAAACTAAAATGTGACTAAACATCCAACAAAAGTATCAAAAGTGATGAAATAAGGGACAAAAACATCCCAAAAAAATTTTCAATTTTGGCGGGAAGACAACACGAGGGTTAAACGAGTTATTTAAAGAAAATTGGTTGTAACTGGTCTTATATTTTGAGGAAGTAGGGTAACGACGGCATTCAAAAACCTCAGTGGAAGCATTTGAATGCAATAAAATAAAATGGCATCCGATACAGCCCTAGTTGCCTAGAAGTGTCTCTGATGATCTGATTGGACGTTACAGTGTATATGAATGTGTCTTTCTTCTAATCTCGTTTCCTCTGGTTTTCTTTCAGGAGGTGAAAACGGGAACGCTGCCCGTAGTCGTGTTATTCCCATTGTTGTTCCAATTCTTGTTGCTGTCGCTGTCGCTGTCATCGGCGTTATCGTTGTTCTGGTGAAAGGTGAAATAATGCATAAGTTACAGCTTCTTATCAACATTTAAAGTCCTATTACATCGTTGTTGCTGATTGGAGAGCTGAGATCAAAGATTACAGACTTTTACTGTTAACTGAAATATTGTTTAATTATGTATTTGTTCTCCATCTGCCATCATTACGCACCTTAGTGTTACAACCTGCTTTCCATGTCTTCACAGGGAAATGCATGAGGAAGTTCAGAGAGAGGATGAATTGCAAAGCAGAGGCTGCAAACGGCATCGAGATGTCCGAGGACCTCATCAACAAGAAGCCAGCCGCGGAGCGGGGGGGCCGCGCTGCAGACGACCAAGGAAACCACCAGCAAGTAGTTTAGGGATACTCCGTACTTCTTCAATGATGCCAACTCTCGGTTTGTTCTCCGTTTTTATTTTAAACTGTGGGATTAGATCTTTTTAAACGCCAGCACAACAGACTTACTTGAGCAATAACTTGACCTGCTGGAGGTCCTGTGGGGTAAAGAAGGCTCATCATCATCATCATCATCATCATCACCACCACCACCATCATGTGTTATGGGAGTGCCCTTTACTTCTGGTCTACTGGAAACTAATTAAAACCTTTTTATGGAAACGCGTTAAAGGTGCTAATCTCACGCAAGTCAGAGGCCGCGATGACACTGAAACGTTCTGAAGAGAAAACACAAAAGTGGCGTTTAGACGAGAGGTTTGGGGGGGAAGTTGTGTGCATGTGGTGACGTAAAAGTGTGACATTCGATGCACACACACACACACACACACGTGTGTGTTTTTAAGATTTCCACTCTAGATGCTGGTTTCACTGTTTTGCGTCTTAAGCCCCAAAAACGCCGTCTCCGTCTAAACAAAAGGTACAGTTGTTCAGATGTTTTGTTGTTTTCACCTTCAAGCGTTGTTGTGTGAACAGGCCTCGAGACTCGGTACCTGGGTTTGAGACCAGAAACTGAAGGGATTCATATGTAAATAAGTACGTTTTTAATATTCGGACTACAGATGTACCAAAGGTCGATGGCTGGGTCGAGGTTATCCACGACATCTAGGCAACTCAAAAGGATCAAATTGGATTTTGTTTTGGATTTTTAAAGATTTTAAAGAAGTTTCTTTTTTTTTGGAATGACTGGGTAAATTATGTTGACTGTGATTTTCTGATTTTTGAATGATTTAAGTGTACAACTTCCACTTGGGTTACACGTTGTTTTTTTTTTGTTTTTTTTTTCTTCCCTTCCCTTGTCACGTTTTGGAAGTCTATCGGTAACGGTAACAGACGGTGGCCCTCATTTATCAACCTAACGTAGAAACCAGCGCTGATATGGGTGTAGAAATCCTCTTACAGCGGGCTTCACGGGGGATTCATGAAATGTTTGTATCCCACCAATCGGAGCGTAAGAACGGTCGTACATTGATAAAAGCAGCGGCTGGAAACAATCACAATTTAAATGTTGCGCCCCAATATATATATATATATATATATATATATATTTATTCATTCATTCTGTTTTGAGGCACTAATCCGGCTAAGAAGCGGCACTTTTCAGTGGTGGAGACTGAATCTCTGACATCTCAGGTTCATTTGCAGTAATATGTGTAATATTTAACAGCCTATATAGTGGTATTATGCTGTAGGAAGAAAGGGAAAGATCACTGATGTGGACAGTGTTGCCACTGCAGCTGAAGTTTATTTACTTTATACATCCTTGACATATGTATGCTATACTCCTAATTGTAATATATGCGCTTATATTGCAATCTCTTAGGCTTACATGTAGGTGTACTTATAGTTAAATACACACGGTACCGGAGTTTATGCTGTGTGTTTATGCAGAGCCAGGCAATCGTTAGCTGTGAGGGAGTTGTGTCCTCCGCGCCCCCCCCATGCTGGACCACCACCCCGACCCTGTCTCCTGACAGCTGAGGGGCTGGAAAAACAAGCAGAAATACTGTATGTCAAGAAATCGTTCACTTGTGGCCATTAATGACACTTTAAAAGAGAAACTACCTGAAGAATAAATGTTGTGCATCGTCATATTTCCTGTATTGAATATAATCGCCAAACATAACACTAAACCTTTTTAAAAAGCGAGGGGTAACGTCCTGTCTCCGTCGTATAACCCCCAGTTTGTGGAGGTCTTCTAAAAGTGTTGGGTCTTCCTCATAAATGACTACTAGGCTACTAGGGCTAGTGTGCCCCCCAAGTTATATCTGAGATTTTTTGGTTTAGACTGGAGAGAAGGTGCGTTTCCTGTGCGATGCCTTGTTTACACACCTTGACCAGTTAACTCTCTCCAGATTACTTGTAATTATTTGGCCTTACTGTGACTGTGTTGAATGGATGTGTATTAGATTATGTACAGATGGATTATGTTTGTTATCTTCCTACTGCCTTAACTGTGTGAAGCACTTTAAATAAAGGAAGCTTTAAATAAAGTCTGATCTGTGTTTTTGTCTCTCCTTGATCATCATAACTCACTAATCACGTTAAAGGTTTGTAACATAAGAAAACATCAAGTCTTATAAAAAATATTGGTGAAAGTAACTACGCTACGTTTTATATTTTCATTATTTCATCTCCTACCTTCTTTCCTTACCTCCTTCCTTTTCTCTCTCCTCTAATCCTGAGGGCAACAAGTGTTTTGACATGAAAAAAGGTGCAGCCGCATTAGGATTTCTAGCAATTTTTTTTTTTATATCCAACGTCCAATATAAAAACCAACTTTACGCCAGTGTGGGAGAAGCTGTTAGAAAGGCAAAGATATTGGCGGCCAGCAAGAGCCATAGGCGACGATTTGGAGCGGCCGCCGCCGTGCGCGCCCCCCGGTTTAGAGCCAGCGCCACGGTCCTTTCAGTCGCCCGGCTGCTCGGGGTCTGCTAACAGAAGCTGCGGTATGTTGGCCCGCACCAGCTAGCCAGCTAGTTAGCTAGACGGCAGCTAGCTAACTAGCTGGCTAGCCGGATAGCTAACTAGCTAGTGTTAGAATTTTTTCAGACTAACGTCGTGTTCTGTTGGATCTCTGAGGAAGGAGGCTCGAGGGTCGAATTGAGAATTTAAGAAAAAGGTTTAATGCAACAGAATGATGAGGATGATAAGACAAAGACATACACAATAACAAAGACAACATGAAACATAATAACACTGCAGCTGACAGCGGACTGATCCACGCTTCCCCTGACGGAGTCACGTGAATGCAGTCCCGAATATCCATGAATCGCACTCATTTATGCCGTGCACCCGGGGGCTGCTCCTTTTCACCTGGTGCATTCAAATCCCTTCTCATTGGTCTGTTGTTGTCATGACATCATGCCGAGCGCACCTTTGCTGTCCAATGAGAGTTAAAATGCTGGTAGACTCTGTCACTTTGGGGGTCGTTTGTGGTGACAGAACAAAAGGTTCTGTCGTCTAAATGTGAAATTCTATCATCAATACAGTTGAATCAACATTGTGTTGTCTTAGCCTAGACTAAGACCCCAGGGGGCTGGAGACAGTAGGCCACCTTTTGTTGGGTGGCAAGGTGTTCCTTTCCTGTCAGTGGTAATGAGGGGGGAGAATGAGTGACACAGGTATGCAATATTTTTAACCTTGCTCCATCATACATAGTTTAACTTTTCAGAACTCAACAATCCCTCCTTTTTCACACCTTTGGTGTGAAAATACTATAAACGTAACTGAAAACAATGTCTTGTCTTATATGAACATAAAAATATAACCAAAAATGTAAACATCAGCTGCAAAAGTTGTAAGAAACAAACATGATTTTACAAACGATTCATTTTCTTTTGACCTCATCTGACTCCTTTTCTTGTAAACAATGCAATGTTCTTTAACACAACTGTTGCTCCTATAGCTGATATTACTCAGTGATTAGTGACTAACTTTTGAAACAAAAACAAATCAGAAGATACTAGAAGTCTTTGACCAGGTTAAAAAGCAATGGGAACTTAAATTATTTAACAGGAAGGAGAACAAAAACAAAAAATCTAGGAAGGAAAAAAAAAATCTTAAAATCTCTAAATCAAAAGAATAGCATATCAACATAAACATGTATAATCAGAAGAAAACAGATAAACTCCAAACTAAATGTAACTTTCTAATCCAAATCTGCACAATTAACCTTATACTTAATCTCAACTCTGTCTGAAGTCCAGCTTTTTGAAAGTTCCTTGTTCACTTTCGTCTAATCTGGAAACAAAGTCTTTGGGAAAAAAATAAAAAATCTCAGATCAGTTCTGGTTCATTAGGCTGCATGATGTCACCGCAACTGACCACGGCGCTTTCCATGATGTCACATTTGTGCGCCCGTTCAGCTGCCGCTGCTGGATGTTCAGGTTCTTTACCGGTTGGATGGAAAGGTGACTGAATGCACCCTCCTTATATCAACACCTTCCTTTTCCCTCCTTTTCTGAAACATCGTTTGTTTCAGAAACATCAAGAGGAAAGATGATGACGCTATGCTTAATGTGCCCCTGAGTGGAACGCATCATGGAATCAGGACACTCCCCTCACGTCCGACACCTGGTGTGGATGTCATCGCGGGTCTAACTGGGAAACATTGGGATGGACCAGCTGGGTGTGCCTCCACTCCAGCACCTGGAGTTGATCTGGTCAGCAGAAATCCGCATCAGGAAGGGGACTCCAGTCTCCCTCCTCTTTGCTGACAGTGTCAGGAGCCACCACAGGAAGTCAGCAACAGCGACGCTCCAAGCTCTCTGTCGGCGTCTGGTCAGATGTTTGCTGGCCCCCTGCTGGGCTGTTGGTCCCATGCTGTGTGGGGTGTCCTTTACTGCAGGGCTGGTAGCCTAGTCAACAGCACCCAGAATAAAACTTGCTCCACCTGGATCTGGCTTTCTTGAACAGCTGAAGCCATCAGTCTCTGCTTTCACCTGTGAATAAATGGTTTTGACAGACTTTCTGCTTTTCAGAAGTCATATTAGTGTTTCAATCTGGGAGGAAAGAACTGTGATATGAGTTTGTCTTTGATCTGTCCATTCATTTCTCTTGGAGGGAGAAATGCTTTCCTTGATCTCTGTGTTTTCCAAAGTCCTTAACACAATGGGCAAAACTTCAGTCCAAAACACAAAAAAAATATGAAATTACCCATCCAAAATCATCAGTCCATTGAAAATATACGTACATATCACCAATCCCAAATACACATATTCAAAGAATAAAACCACCGCAATTCTTCACTATATAAAATTCCCAATATCTCTCAAGGAGGCTGGGCTGCTGATTGATCCTTTCAATTTAAAATTCAAAATTTTGACAAATTTTCCAACAGATTGCTATTTTTGGAGCAAATTAATGTCAATATCAGTCTTGTATCACGTTCTGTGCCACAACACTCTCAGAAGAAGTTTGTTTCAACGTTCTGTGTGGCCAGCACAGAAGTTTAGCAAATTTTCATTCTCACTTTTTTTTTTTTTTAACATTTTTACAAACTAGGAGAAAAATAAAAATCAAACCAAAGAGAAACAACAGAAAAGCTACCGTCTTGACTAAAAACGTGCATCCCCACCCCTACAGAAAATCAAAAGGTTGAGTGAAAGAAAGAATAAACCCAAACAAAGACATCATGAAAAACAAATTTCAGAATGAATATAAATGCAATGAACTCAAAAATGTGGAAAACCTCTTATTTATCATTTCAAGTCAAAAAACAAACCAATTTTGAGTCAAAATGCCAAATATGCATTTACGAATGTGTCCATTTAAAACCCTTATAAGCTACAATTCCTCTCTGGAACTTTTCTTCTAATGTCAAGTTGCTTAAGGCAGCTCAAACTATTCCCACCACTTTTCAGTTGACTTTACTGGAATGTTTAATTTGACTTGTAATGACCTCTATCAAATCACTCTGACACAATGTTACTCAAAACACCAACCCAAAAGAATAAAAGAGAACGGAAAAAGAAAAACAGATTAATCCAAAATTCAAACGCACTTATCAATTACAAACATTTGAGAACATTACACAATGCTGAATGTCACCATGATTCTTTGATGAGCATTCACTATTAAGACTGTCTGAGTATATATATGGATGATTTAATCTGTCTGCATCGAGGTGTGAAAACCCCCAGTCCCTCCTTGGGAGTCCTTCATTAACACAGGAGACAACAAGGAGGTTTTGAAAGAGCAAATTAACACTTAATCAGGGAGCAGGAAAAAGATTTTAAAGTTAAACCAGACTAATGTATTCCTTTGTCCCCATAGGACAACACCAAACATGAAATAGAAGATGTAATCAAATGAAACTAATTATTTTAATGTCCAGTGTTTGACAAATTTTCAACTGCTAGCTGCTCATTTATGCATTTTCTGAGGCACTCCAAATCCCTCTTTACATTGTTTCACATCAACCATTCACACTTTTTCAGCAGTTCCTCACAAAACATCAAGCCAGCAATTCTGTGTAGCATTTCAACATGCCACAATCTCATCAGAAATGGAACTCTCACAGTTCAATTTCATCAGAGGTAATCTATTGGGGTGTTTAAAAATAAAATTTTCTAAAAGAGATCAAAATGTGATTGAAAATCTTTTCCTCCCTTTTGCCGCAGAGTAAAACTCAAATTTCTTTGTTTCCAATTTAATTCTCCTCTTTATGAGCCAAGTTTCTACTGCTTGAGCATGCACGTTCCCAATTCAACAAATCAAATATCCATACAATGAGTTATTTACAGACATCATCAGCACAGCTGGAGCCGCCTTCTACCAGCTCCCAGCAACACAGCCAACCTTTGCACCAGGCTACGTTTTATCACAAAACACTCAAATTACACTACTTAAATGTATTTACATTAGGCGCCTCTGTACAATTCCTAAGTGTATCTTTAACACAATTCAACTATATAGATCAAATTATTTCCTATTCTTACTATGGTCACGAGGAAACAACTGATGAACCCTGTTCTGGGTCTTACTTCCGCCGTCGCCGCAAAGAAAGCGCACCAGGCCTGATCCCTCACAGTCATTCGACTGGCTTCTAGAGACTTTGTTCTTCCTCCGTGCCCCACAGAGACTAAAACTCTGTCGCCGTCCCTTCGGTCTTTTTATTTAAAATTTATCACGGTTCTAACCTGGTCAACTTTTACTGAACATTTTACAAATTTTTCTTGTGGCCCGGTCGACTTTTTCACGATCACTTCGAATCTTAAATTTAACAGGCTAAACTAGGTCGGCTTAATACGATCACGTAAATCAAACATTTACACAAGTTCACCAGGTCGACTATCACGATCACTTTAAATTTAAGATTCAACAGGCTTCACTGGCCGACTCAAACGGACTTTCTAAAACAGTGCACGCGACTCAAACGCTTAGATCCTCGAGACCCTTTTTCAGGCTTTTAAGCTTAACTCAATCATACTCACTACTTGACAAACAGTCACACACACCATTGCTTAAGCACATCCTCATCACTGCTTCAGTTTCAGTTTGGCATTACTTTTACAGACTTACGGCGGTGATGTCTACTGAATCTACACGTCTAAATGTTTTCACATCTACCTAAGCTACGCAGCGTTTTGATAAAACAGGGTCTCTGCTCACCTCTCAATTTTTCGGGCCCATGTGTAGATTCAGCAACTCACCATGATCCAGTCTTTTGAATTTGTCCGTCCTTTTCCTCAGAGAATCCACGTCTGGGGTCACCATCTGTTAGAATTTTTTGAGACTAACGTCGTGTTCTGTTGGATCTCTGAGGAAGGAGGCTCGGGGGTCGAATTGAGAATTAAAGAAAAAGGTTTAATGCAACAGAATGATGAGGATGATGAGACAAAGACAATAACAATAACAAGGACAACATGAAACATAATAACACTGCAGCTGACAGCGGACTGATCCACGCTCCCCCTGACGGAGTCACGTGAATGCAGTCCCGAATATCCATGAATCGCACTCATTTATGCCGTGCACCCGGGGGCTGCTCCTTTTCACCTGGTGCATTCAAATCCCTTCTCATTGGTCTGTTGTTGTCATGACATCATGCCGAGCGCACCTTTGCTGTCCAATGAGAGTTAAAATGCTGGTAGACTCTGTCACTTTGGGGGTCGTTTGTGGTGACAGAACAAAAGGTTCTGTCGTCTAAATGTGAAATTCTATCATCAATACAGTTGAATCAACATTGTGTTGTCTTAGCCTAGACTAAGACCCCAGGGGGCTGGAGACAGTAGGCCACCTTTTGTTGCGTGGCAAGGTGTTCCTTTCCTGTCAGTGGTAATGAGGGGGGAGAATGAGTGACACAGGTATGCAATATTTTTAACCTTGCTCCATCATACATAGTTTAACTTTTCAGAACTCAACACTAGCCAGCTAGTTAGATAGCTGGCTAGCTGGCTGGCTAGCTACGGAATAATATGATTTTGATTCCATGGTGCGGAGCCTCACCTCCAGGGCAGCGAAGATACATTTATTACATGTACCGTCATCACGAAAGGAGGCAGAGCAATAACTACACATTTGACACAAAGAGCAAGAGAGAGACAGGAATTAGCCATTGCTAATTGCTAAGCTAATGGCTAAGCTAGAGTAGCTAACCGCGTTCTAACTTTAATATAATGAAACTATGTGCTTGAGTATAACTAGTGTTTAAATACAATCAGGCAATTAGCCGCCAGATTTAAGCAATAAAGCGGAGTTCAGTAAATTGATTTAACAGCTGATTGGTTCACAATCGACTCAACATAATGACGTCTTGTATAAACTTGTTATTGTTTTTGAATCGGAGGGATTTTATCTGCTATTTGTCTGATTTAAAGACTTATTCTGTACAGAACACACCTTATGTGGCTGATAGTGACGTTAAGAAGTCAGAGAGACTAAATCCGTTCAGATCATCTCCAGTCTGTTAATTAAAATCAGCAACACATCGCATGTAGAACATTATGAGAGATACTCTGTCATAATTAAAACAACTAGAGAGTGTGTACCAGCTGATCTGTGGGTCTGATTATATTTTATTAAATCATAATCGCACCATAGTGTTTTTGTCACTTCCTGTTCAGTCTGAAGGCGGCTGGAATCAGATGGAAACTGTCCGACTTTACTGCAGCTTTTCCCCCCTGCTGCTGCCGCCTGCTCTCGTCTACTTTACAGGCGAGGCGCAGTTCATCTCGAACGAGCCTAGTCTAGTAGCCTGGGGAGCCTGCGTTTCCCAGCATGCTCTGGGTCCGCCTGGGTCTTGCAGTCTGTCAGTCGGTGAAAAGCAAGGCGCCGCCTGCGTCTCAGACCTGCGGCCGCCTCGCTCTCGGGAGATTTCCAAAGCCTACAGGTGAAATCGAACAAGTCTATGAGCCTAGTGCATAAAATGAAGGCGGCGCAGCTAGAGTCTCACATTGAAACCCGAACCCGAGCAGCGAGGTCTGGAGTAATTTACCAGTTGATGCCAAACCGCTGGATGAGAACGAGGACCTTCAGCTTTGGATGCATGTCGACCGGCGTCATGAAAACTTTTTACTTTTTACTTTTAAGTATTTTGCTGTTTCCAGAAACTATCCTGGGTAAGTTTGTGTTGTCATATTCATGTATGAGTCCGCCTGTTATTAATGCTGGTGACACAAATGATTGGTAACGTTATTAATACATTTTAATAAATAACGCTTTTTATTATGAAGATGTAAAATATGACATCTCATTGATGAACAGTAAGACATTTTGTAAAGATAATTAGTGACCATGGTGTAACTGACCTGAACTTCTGTACCGATGTATAAGATGAGATTTATTTGTGTTTACATGTTTTGCATTGTAGGAAATAGTGCAAGTACATACAAATTGTAGTATAATAATTGACTACTACTCAGGCTACTGATGTGATGGGGTGCCGTTTCACTGTAAACCCAAACAGTTGTACCAGCTCATAACTAATAAGGTCATAACTATAAAAGTATATAATGGTGGAACCATAAAGCGTTAATATATATACAGTCTATGTGCGGAGCGCTCAAAACGTACAGTAGTGCCGTGACGTTACTGACGTCATGACGTTGTGGTGGGCGGGGCTTATCTCTCCCTCAAGAAAGCTGAGTCAGCCATCTTGAATTTGCCTTGATGCGGAGAATCTTTAGCCATCTCGTGTGGACGTGGAACAGTTTAATTTGTTTTTATTTGTTTGCAATGAACACTTTTATTACCCCCCCCCCGGCTTCAAACCACCACTTCGTTTTTTTTCCATTGATCTTATTGCCCTCGTTTTCTTAAGCGCCGTCTTCTCATCAGCCCTGATTTGGTAAGAAACGCTAACGTCGTTTTTTTTGTCTGTTTTTATTTATTATTAATTTATGACCGGGCTGCAGTACTCTTTGTAGTAGTCTCTATTATGTTGATAATATTGGAGGGAAAGTGAAACCCAGTTCAGGGGGGATATTGTTCGGCTTTTTACAAGTTTAGACCGCTAGCTAACGCTACGCCAATGTTTGCTAACGTTAGCGCAGCAGCGTTAGCCTAGCTTACCAACGCTAGGCTAACGTTAGCGCAGCAGCGTTAGCCTAGCTTACCAACGCTAGGCTAACGTTAGCGCACCAGCGTTAGCCTAGCTTACCAACGCTAGGCTAACGTTAGCGCACCAGCGTTAGCCTAGCTTACTAACGCTAGGTAAATATTACGGCTGCCTCAGAGTTTCCTATATCTGCGTCCACGTTGTCAACATAAGACCTGTGGCGTTAGTCTGAGCCATCATTGTATTACATGAGATACGCTTTGCTCCTACGAGATGGGGGGTTTTGTTATAAAAAAAGCTAACTGGCTATAGTTAGCCCGTTTGTATGCTAGCGGACATTAGCCAACTGTGTGTGTGTGTCCTAAACAACTACTTCCTGATGGATTTATTTTAAAATTCTGCAATTTGTCTCAAATAAAACGAACATATGTTAAATTACTATAAATACACATACCTATTAACCCACGTCCAAATAACAATAGAAGACAATATTCTTTAGGGAAGCCATAAACCAACCATAGGGCTACACTCTGTAATACTGCTCACTTCATTTCTACATCTGGAGTGAAGCTATGTTGTCATTTAGTTGCTCAAATGCTCAGTACTAGTACTACTGTAGTAGTATCAGTTCTAATGCTCAGTACTAGTACTACTGTAGTAGTATCAGTTCTAATGCTCAGTACTAGTACTACTGTAGTAGTATCAGTTCTAATGCTCAGTACTAGTACTACTGTAGTAGTATCAGTTCTAATGCTCGGTACTAGTACTACTGTAGTAGTATCAGTTCTAATGCTCAGTACTAGTACTACTGTAGTAGTATCAGTTCTAATGCTCAGTACTAGTACTACTGTAGTAGTTCTAATGCTCGGTACTAGTACTACTGTAGTAGTTCTAATGCTCAGTACTAGTACTACTGTAGTAGTATCAGTTCTAATGCTCAGTACTAGTACTACTGTAGTAGTATCAGTTCTAATGCTCAGTACTAGTACTACTGTAGTAGTAGTAGTTCTAATGCTCGGTACTAGTACTACTGTAGTAGTTCTAATGCTCGGTACTAGTACTACTGTAGTAGTTCTAATGCTCGGTACTAGTACTACTGTAGTAGTTCTAATGCTCGGTACTAGTACTACTGTAGTAGTTCTAATGCTCGGTACTAGTACTACTGTAGTAGTTCTAATGCTCGGTACTAGTACTACTGTAGTAGTTCTAATGCTCGGTACTAGTACTACTGTAGTAGTTCTAATGCTCGGTACTAGTACTACTGTAGTAGTTCTAATGCTCGGTACTAGTACTACTGTAGTAGTTCTAATGCTCGGTACTAGTACTACTGTAGTAGTTCTAATGCTCGGTACTAGTACTACTGTAGTAGTTCTAATGCTCGGTACTAGTACTACTGTAGTAGTTCTAATGCTCGGTACTAGTACTACTGTAGTAGTTCTAATGCTCAGTACTAGTACTATTGTAGCAGTTCTAATGCTCAGTACTAGTACTATTGTAGCAGTTCTAATGCTCAGTACTAGTACTACTGTAGTAGTATCAGTTCTAATGCTCAGTACTAGTACTATTGTAGCAGTTCTAATGCTCAGTACTAGTACTACTGTAGCAGTATTGTCTAGTAGCTATTCTGAGTTATCACCATATGATATCAGGGGAATGTCTGTACTCATAAATTCTGGGTGTTCTGACACTGTTTTTGCTTTTATATCAACAAATAACCCAAATTGATTGTCTTGATACTGTCATGCATAAGACCTTTTTTTTCTGTCTTGGACTCAGTCTTGACTCGGACTCGAACCTCTTTGGACTCTGTCTTGACTTGGACTCGACTAGTTCTGGTCTTGGACTTGTCTTGGACAAGTCCAAGGTGGTCTTGACTACAGCCCTAATTTATGACCCCTACATTTTGTGCGTTCACGTGGGACCTAGTGCTGTCCCAATACTCTTTTTGATCGAGGGGTTAGGGGTGTATGGCCCTAGGAACCATAGACAGTGAACGAAGAATTCAAGGGAGAACACGAGCTTACTTGAAACCGAGGGGTAGCTATACATGGTGCAACAGGCAACAATGGCTGCCGCATCGACCAGAGAGACCCATAAATGTAAATAAAGTATTTTTGGCTTAAATACTTGATTTAAAAATTACGACAGTCTTGTTTTGTGGTCTATACAGTCCTGTGCATATATACTAGCAACCATGTTCTTAACTGAAACTGGCTTCTCTTTTCCATTTTTAGCACTAGGCTACTACTGATAGGTTGTATGCTTAATGACTCTAAATTCTCTCCTGGACTTGATTAATATGATAATTCTTGCAGCTATTTTGCTGTTTTTCCAAAACTACCATAGGTGAGTTTCCATGGTTTAGGCCAATACTTCTTATGAGTCTGTTTCTTATTGACAGTAATTGGTATCTGTGATAATTTAGGGGGACCAAACGTCCTCTTTTGCCCGGACTTGTCCACTTTTTACGTACTGTCCGTGTCAGTTTTTCACTGGGACCAGTATAAGCGTGTAATTAAATTGACTGGCGCTTTGCACACAATACTACGGTACTTTGTTGTGTGACGTAGTTCCTGAGAGGCTGCCTTGTGGGCGGATCTGCGACGCGGACATACAGGGAGCAGATCAGGCAGCGGAGCAGATATAAGCTAAGATATCAAGATATTTTTGTACCATTGAGGCTTAATAAAGCATGTTTATTAACCTCTGAGAAGCCGGTCTGAATTTAAGTTTCGAGGCCGGCCGTGTTTCCTCTTTTTTTGGAAATCAAAATATGGTCACCCTAGATTATTGCAACATGGAATTTAACAGCAGGTCAACAGTAGGAGTGAATATGATCTGAAAGCCTGAATCTTGAAGATTAATGTGAGATGCAGCTCAGCACTGAAACTTTAACATTTTGGAGCTCTCAAATCTCAAGAATGGCATTTTTAGCAATCGGATGACATTTCAGTTGTGTAACCTGCCCAGAAACCTTCTTACTGTCAATAAACCTAAAGGAACCTCCTCTAAATGCCCTCGGCCTCTAGCTTGTGTTTTTAAGTTTCATGACCCTAAATAATGTCTCTGTCTATATAATGTTTCCCCAGGAGCGGATCGTCTCATTTGTCCAGCTCTGATCGAGGCAGTAGAAGGGGATGCTGTGATTGTGCAGTGTTCTCTGGATCCTCCGGTCAACTTGTCTCCTTACACGGTGGATCTAAAGAGACTCGACCTCCATGGCGTCCTCGTCCACGTATATCGACATAGACAGGATGATTTCCTTTCACAGAGTCATCTCTACAAAAACAGAACAACTCTGGTCCATGATGACCTGATCCGAGGAAACGTGACCCTGCAGATCTCCCCGGTAAATCTGTCTGACGCTGGACAGTATGAAGTCGACATCCAACAACTGGAAGCCCGTTGTGCTTTTAACCTCACTGTTGGTAAGCGGGACAGATCAATTTGAATGTTTTTTTTATTTAAATCTTGTATAATGCAACTGCAGATAATGAAACACTTCATTTGTGTTGTTTGAAACAGAAAGCAAAGCGAACGGGACAAAAAGAAATGATTTCACCACGTCTGGACGTCCAGTGGAGACCGAGACCGAGCCAGAGCATCGGGGTAAATGTCTAATAGTCCTCCAGAAAACTGACGTGTCTCAGGCTGTTCAGTGTGTGGGTTATGGTTATGGTTATGGTTAGGTTATGGTTAGTTGTGCGTCTTCTTATACCTTCCCTCCTCTGATATTCTTCCAGATGATGGGAAGTGGAAACTTGCTGTTATCCTTCCCATTGTTTTCCTCGTCTTGGGTCTGGTCCTCTTGGGTCTGGTCCTGTTTCTGATGAAAGGAAACATCAGTAAGTTTAAAAAAAACTAACTTTTGTTCACAGCTCTTTATCATGATCATATGTGGTGTTAGTTTTGTTTTTAACTGATGAACCTTTCAAATCATTTCAGAAACGTTGTAGCTACCTATGATTGTTTTGTTGCTAACGTTAGCTCAAAACACCATTCAGCTGACAGCCTTTGTTGTGTTTGATGCTAACTTGTAGCTAAGCTAGCAGTCATTTAAAAAACATAGCTATCTATGGTTGGTTGATTGGTTGCTAACGTTAGCTCAAAACACCATTCAGCTGACAGCTGTTGTTGTGTTTGATGCTAACTTGTAGCTAAGCCAACAGTGAACCAACTTCGTTAAGTAGGTCCATTTTTACTGTGTTGACGTTACAGAAGTCTCTCGTTAGCATCTTGTAGGCTAACTCTGCTCTAAGTGACGCATGCGCAACTCCAATCTGCCCTCTCCTCACATCGGTCCCAGAAACAATTGCAGCTTTAATCCACATTAATGCTCAGATGTGACCCATATACCGTATTGACCAGAATATACGATGATAATGAGGTTTTTTTTGGGTTTGCATTCTTTGTACTTTACCATCATCTTAAAAACTTGTTCTCATTTGTTTGCTAATGTCGGTTTTACTACTTTTGAGCCGTTTTCTTAAGGACGCCCCTGAAGTCGGACAACCTCACTTTTTCCAGATATATTCATAGGAAGAAAACATATAATTATTATATTATATTCGGGCTAATACAGGTTGGCTCTTTGTTCTCTACTCCTCTGTTTCCTCCGTCCTTCAACAAGTGTTGTGAACTGTTTTTCTTTCCGTCAGAGAGTTGGATCAAGAGGCTCAGGGAACCAGAACCAGAGAATGGAATTGAAATGAACAACCTGAACCCGGATGCAGCCGAAGACCCGCAGAGACCCGCAGGAAGCGTCGCGTCACTCGGAGAGCTTTACTAACGGGCGGCCATCTTAGATCACGCTGCCTTCACCAGCTGCACAAATGCAGAGACGTTGTGCTGATTAAGCCGGTGCACGTACCTCGTTAAGTTCTGGTGCACGTCGGCTGTTGAACTCGTGCTGCACAATCCAGTATACCGAAACATATCAGGGACATAAGGAAAGCTGCTTTCTATCATTTAACAATATCTCAAACTGGTGAAAACCTTCATGTGAACCTGGTTGCTATGACGATCTCTGCTGGACAACAAACAATGTGAAGGCGTCAACTTGTTTATTACTTCATCAAGTTAATATCTGTGGTTGAATCAGGGAAATGGTGCCGATCAGTGAACAAAACTGCTGTATGATGACGTAGGATTTGTATTTTATGCACTTTCTCTTTGATTTTGTTGTTAGTGTGTCTGATTCGTACTTTGATGTACGAAGCCAAACTTAACGTTCAACTGTATAACTTATTTTAACTTAAATCTTGTTTTTAAATGCCTACACGCTCAAGCTGCTTCTCCTTTAGCCTAATGATTTATTACCAAGCACCGTGTATCTTTATGGATGAAATTGTGATATTTTTCAATGTATTTTTGTATACTGTATATAACTTATTCCTACTTAAATGGCTGACCCTGTACGCTGTTCTGTCAGATTCTCTTCCAGACTGTGTAACCGTTGGTGAACATGTCTGTATATTAGACGCTGAACATTGTGGAAGGCCCTGTATTTTGTATTTTTGTGTATGTTCTTATTGTGATATGGACCCCGGGTTAACTGAATAACTTATTCCAACTTAAATCTTGTTTTTAAATGCCGACATGCTCAAGCTGCTTCGCCTTTAGCCTAATGCACTTGTTACCAGGCACCGTGTATATTTATGGATGAAATTGTGATATTTTTCAATGTATTTTTGCACCTCTTTATAACTATATTTTCATAACCTTATTCTTAAGCTGAATAAAGTTTTAAAAGCCTCTCTGGTCAGCTGGAAAATGCATCGTCACAAAGCTGAAAACAGGAAACGGGAGAAACAGAGGTGACCTTCTGTGATTTTACTTCAGTAATGTTTTTAATGCAGGATTTGTACTTGTAGTTGAGTATTTTCACAGTGTGGTATTAGTACTTTAACTGCAGTAAAGGATCGGAGTACAAAGAGTGAGTTAATTAGTAAAAACAGTGATATTTTGAATGGATTTTGGTACAAACAAGTTCGCCACGTTAACCCTCGTGTTGTCTTCCCGTCAACATTAAAAATCAACACTTTTTAATCAATGTTTTTAACTTTTTCTTACGTTTTTGTCTCTTTTTCAACACTTTTTTTCAATGTTTGTCACTTTTTTTGACGTTTAATGTTTAACTTTAGTTGTACAGTTATTTTTGGAATTTATGATCAATAAACCTCATTTATAGGAAATTATACCTAATGTTTGAGTTAGAAAAGCAGAAATTAGGAATTATTGAGACTAAAATTAAAGGAATGGATGTTGATGATAATCACAGACTGGAATATGTCAACTTTTACTCTCAATACTATTTCAAAAACACTTCAATTTGTTTTTCAAATGCTATAAAACTGAATAAGACGCCCCAGAATTAATGAAAATAGAGATTTGATATAGGAAAACGGGTCAATTTGACCCGAGGACAACACGAGGGATAAAGAATGACGTAACAAAACAGCACTGAAGTTCCCGGGAAAATTACATTCCGCCAAAACCGACTTCTATTGAATCTCCCGCCACCTTAACCTGCCGGCTTCTGTCGTAACATCCGCTGGCAACGCTGAGCCAATGAGAATCGAAGAAGCTGTTAGGCGACCAATCAGAGCGCAGCAGCGGGAAATACAGCTGGTCCGAGAGGAGCTGAGCGAGATTTGGCGCAAGTTTGACGTCAGTGTGCGGCAGAAGAGGGAAAGAGAGGGAAAGAGAGAGAAAGAAAGAGAAGCAGAGGACTTCAAGAGAAGATAAAACACTCCACTCGTTACTGAGAAGACTTCTGACTACTTTTAAAAAGGTAAATTTAACCCTCACGCTGATTTAAGCGGTAAGAAGTGAACTACGCTTGTTAATCGTAACCGGAAGAGATAATTTCTTCTTCTACTTCTTCAGAGTTGGTTTGTTTTTTAGTTTGTCGTCTAAAATTAAACTCTTATCCGCGATTTAACGTTTTGTATTTCTGTTTAACATCATCCTAATGTTAATACGACGTGTTTTAGGTGAAACTACAGTCATTATAATACGGAAATGTGGATATATTTCTAGAAACGCCGCCGTTTGGCGCCATTAGACTGTATTGTCTGTTCGGCGCGCGATAAATATAACTGTACATGGAATAAAGTACCAAAAACTTTTAAAATCAGCACGTTTATATTATCTAATCTATTTTATAGTTGTTTTAAGCTAATTTGACGTTTATCGTGACGTTAAATCGACTCGTAGTAACGTCAGATTCAGATTCGGCTGCATTCAATTCCCCGAAACTTTATTGTAATCTTTACATTTACACGTGACGTACTTTAACATTTGGTCGTGTAAAATAACAAAATGCGATTATATGATGGTGTTTTTACGTATTTATTGTGTTTTTTAAGGTGTATTTTATTGAAAAAGTACTACTAAACTAAGAGCTTTTAGTCCAGTATTGAACTTTCAAACAATTTTCAGATATTTTATTAAAATATATATATTTTCATGTTATACTTCTTTATACTTCTATCTCAGAGGTAAATATTGTACCTTCCAGTCTTTATATGATAGCTGAACTACATTCAGGACTTGTACTACAAAGAGTATTTTAATGGGGACTTTTCTTTGCTTAATTAACTTAATTAAAAGACTTGAATTAGGACTCAATGTCTCCACTTAGACTTCTCTTTATTAACACTTTTAGGAAGACTCCCGCAAGGAAATTGATATTTCCAGCATCAGTTTTAGCCAGAAGACGGTATAAAGATAACAATAATAACAGTAATAATAACAATAAGAACCTTTTTTGGCTATAAAAAGACATTTACCATAAATTATCAGTCCAGGAAGTACTCCTTCCACCGTTATACACCTTGAAACTTGAATTGTAGGATGTTGTGTAACTTTGCTGGTAGAAAATACAATATCGGTATCAAAATACATTTTCAGGAGCTTATTTTGCAGTTTTTTCATCCCAGACAATTTAAGAAATCCAAAGAAAAACGTTATTTGTTCTTGCACTCGGGTGGAAATGCTAATAAGAGACTCAAATAAAGTATATAATATATAATATATACTAGAATTAAAGTCAGGAACTATGTGCTGAAATATTGGGTAAACACATCGATATATGACGAAATTAAGATGACATCACTCACGTAGCATCAGTAGCTCAGTTCGTAGGGATTTGGGTCGGGAACCGAAGGTCGCTGGTTCAAGTCCCCGTTTGGACCAAAAGTATGGTGGTGGTCTGGTAGCTGGACACTGCCAAGGTGCTCTTGAGCAAGGGACCGACCCCCCAACGTGTGTGTGTGTGTGTAGTTCAGGCCTGTGTGTACTGTGTGTAAATTGTAATTTCCCCATGTGTGGGATTAATAAAGTGTACTTTATATTATATTTTATATTATTAAAGATAAGAAAGTGACAATGTCAGAAACAATGGATATGGAGTATAAAGAAAAGAAAGTATTAAAACATACTAAGAGAACCAGTGCGACAGGTTCTGGTCCAGTAATGTCCCCCTTATTTGTACGTGTGCTCCCCTTCTGGACTAATGGATGGTCTTGGTTTCAGGTTGAACCCAGCATGCCGAGCACGCGGTCTCACGGTCGGGTTCAGCCCACGCTGTCCTTCCCTCGCCGTAAATCCTGCAGAGTTTCCACTCGCTCCAAGGCGCCGCAGCTGGAGGAAAAGTCTCCGACCAAGCCCGGCCCCCAGACCCTCGACCCGGTCCTGACCCGGATCGGACCGCTGTCCCCGAGGCGTCCCGCCGAGCAGCCCGTCCTGCTCTCCCCGACAGGAGAAGTCGTCCGCCTGTCGCCCAGACGCCCCGCAGCCCGGCCCGCGTCCTCCGGCCCCCCAACGAGACTTCCCCTCAGCCCCCGAAAACGCACAGGTGAGACAGACGCCGTAGGACAGGGAGACGATACGAGCATCATGTTGGAGCAGGGTCCAAAATCAGCATTTACTAGTCAAATGCTGGGAAAATTATAGTCTGGAAATCTGAGGGATTAAGGGTCTGAAAAGTCTAGAAGATTAAGGGTCTGAAAAGTCTAGAAGATTAAGGGTCTGAAAAGTCTAGAAGATTAAGGGTCTGATAAGTCTAGAAGATTAAGGGTCTGAAAAGTCTGAAGGTTTAAGGGTCTGAAAAGTCTGAAGGTTTAAGGGTCTGAAAAGTCTGAAGGTTTAAGGGTCTGAAAAGTCTGAAGGTTTAAGGGTCTGAAAAGTCTGAAGGTTTAAGGGTCTGAAAAGTCTGAAGGTTTAAGGGTCTGAAAAGTCTGAGGGATTAAGGGTCTGAAAAATCAGATTAAGGGTCTGAAAATCTGGAAGTATTAGGAGTCTGAAAAATCTGAGGGATTAAGGGTCTGAGGGATTAAGGGTCTGAGGGATTAAGGGTCTGAAAAGTATGGAAGATTAAGGGTCGGAGAAGTCTGAGAGATTAAGGGTCTGAAAAGTCTGAGGGATTAAGGGTCCAGCATGGAGTAAAGACGGACTGAGCGGCGCTCCTCCACGCTACCTGTAACGACCCTTCTGTGTTCCTTCTCTCCAGGTGATGACAACGGCTGCAACGTCGGCGCCGGCCCGCTGGGTTCTCTGCTGGGTTCTCTGCTGGGTTCTCCGCCCAAACAGAGCAAGCCGGCCGCGGCGTCGCCCAGGAAGCTCGGCTTCGACGAGAACTCGCCGCTCTCAGCTCGCCGACGGCTGGTCCCGTCCTCGCCACCCAGGCAACCGCTCTCCCCCCCCGCCGCACCGTCCCCGAGGCGACACGCTACGCCTGCCGGAAGCCCCGCCCGCCAAAACTCAGAGAGGAAGTCGCCCGCCGACAGTAAGAGGACCTCATGTGACTTGAAAAGTTACTTTTTTTTTTATTATTATAAAAAGCACGAATCCAAGGTAGTAGTAGTAAGAGTGGTGGTGGTGGTGGTAGTAGTTAGAGTGGTGGTGGTGGTGGTAGTAGTTAGAGTGGTGGTGGTGGTGGTAGTAGTTAGAGTGGTGGTGGTAGTAGTTAGAGTGGTGGTGGTAGTAGTTAGAGTGGTGGTGGTAGTAGTAGTAAGAGTAGTGGTGGTGGTGGTGGTAGTAGTACTAGTAAGAGTAGTGGTGGTAGTAGTAGTAGTGGTGGTAGTAGTAGTAGTAGTAGTGGTGGTGGTGGTGGTAGTAGTAGTGGTGGTGGTGGTAAGAGTAGTGGTGGTGGTAGTAGTAGTAAGAGTAGTAAGACTAGTGGTGGTAGTAGTAGTAGTAAGAGTAGTGGGGATGGTGGTGGTAAGAGTGGTGGTGGTAGTAGTAGTGGTAGTAAGAGTAGTGGTGGTGGTAGTAATAAGAGTAGTAGTAGTAGTAGTAGTAAGAGTAGTGGTAGTAGTAGTAAGAGTAGTAGTAAGAGTAGTGGTGGTAGTGGTAGTAAGAGTGGTGGTAGTAGTAGTAGTACTAGTAAGAGTAGTGGTGGTGGTGGTGGTGGTGGTAGTAGTAGTGGTGGTAGTAGTAAGGGTGGTGGTGGTAGTGGTGGTGGTAGTAGTAGTAGTAGTAGTGGTGGTGGTGGTAGTAGTAGTAGTAGTAGTAGTGGTGGTGGTAGTAGTAGTAGTAAGGGTGGTGGTGGTAGTAGTGCAGCGTCGTTCACCCTTTCACTTCCTGTCCACGTTCCTCCCCCAGAGTCGAGGTTCCTGAGCGTGAAGCGGGCGCTGCACACGGCCGTCCCCGAGCGACTGTTGTCCCGGGAGACGGAGCGGGCGTCCATTCGCTCGTTCCTGGAGGAGAAGGCCCTGCAGCGTCTCCCCGGCAGCCTGTACATCTCCGGGGCGCCGGGCACCGGCAAGACGGCCTGCCTCAACTGCGTGCTGCAGGAGATGAAGGTACGTTGATACGTCTGTGTATTGATACAGTATTGCCACTGAAAATATCACAATGGTGTATTGATCCCCCCCCCCCCAATACTTAAGTAGTCGGAATAACACCAGGAAAACCTGACAGTCTAAATGAGGGAGCGAGGGATGCCAGAAGTTCGGGGGGGGGGGGGCTGCTAGTGGGAATAACACTGAACTAATGAGAGGTGGAAAGTAACTAAGTACATGTAGTATAGGTACTTTACTTCTGCACTGGAATTGATTAAATGTGAGGGGGAGATGTGTCTTCTGCTTTAAATTGTACTCAATGTGAAATGGACACAACTTAAAGGGTCAAAGGAAAACTTAAGGGGTGTTTCAGCTGAAGAGCATGCCCCCCCCCCCTCCAAAAGGAAACTTATCAACCTCTTTCATCTAAAAAGAAAAATGTCTGTTTGTTCATCTCACTTCTATTTTATTGCTGCAAAATGGGACAAACTGACCAACAAATATAATATATACAGTACATATAATAAAAGATAAGTACTTGGCATCTGTGTATCGATACAGTATTGCCTCTGAAAACATCGCAATACTATGCTGTATTGGACCCCCCCCATACTTTAGTGGTCGGAATAACACCAGGAATACCTGACAGTCTGAATGAGGGAGCGAGGGATGCCAGAGGTTCACAGAAGGCGGTCTGTGGAGCTGCAGGGCCCCCTAGTGGGGTCTTTAGAGTACTGCAGACATGTGAAAGTAGACCAGCGTGGGGTCACTTTCCACTTCTAATTAGTTCAGTGTTATCAAAGTACATTTGTTGTAGCCTGTAGGTACTTTACTTAAGGCAGACTTCGGGGTTCTGCACTGGAATTGATTAAATGTGAGGGGGGGGACACACGTCTTCTGCTTTAAATTGTGTGAAATGGACACACAACTCCAAAGGGGAAAAAAATAAGAGTCAAAGGAAAACTTAAGGGGTGTCTCAGCTGGTAGAGCATGTCCCCCTCCTCTCTCCCCCCCTTTCATGTCTTGAGCTGTCCTGTCAAATAAAAGCCTAAAAATGCCCCCCAAAAAAAGGTGTTATTAAATAAAACCCATAGCAGACACTGTAACTTTCAACTCCCCTGAAGAGAAGAAGCATGACGTTTGAAGACGCCACCATGCGCTTAATTAATTAGAAGAAACTAATTAATTCACCAATGTAGCGTTTGTTCCAGTTTTCCTCGCTTGTTTACCAGACATGTCTGGAGCTGAAGGCCCCCGTAGCGAAGGTCTGGCCCCCGTAGCGAAGGTCTGGGCCCCGTCTGGCCCCCGTAGCGCAGGTCTGGCCCCCGTAGCGCAGGTCTGGCCCCCGTAGCGAAGGTCTGGCCCCCGTAGCGAAGGTCTGGCCCCGTTGTTTTGAGTCTAACGGGCTTCTGTGTCCCCCCAGGCGGAGCTGTCCCCGGTGCAGACGGTGGTGGTGAACTGCATGAGTCTGCGGAGCTCCCACGCCATCTTCCCGCTGCTGGCCGACCGGCTGAGAGCGCCCGGCGGGCAGAACGGGCTGCAGAGGTTCCTGACGGCCCCGGGGCCCGCTGTGTGAGTAACTACCCGCCCCCCCGTGGGTTGCTATGGAAACCAGAGTCCTTTTTACCAGGAGGCCTTTAACCCTTGTATTGTCCTCGGGTCAAATTTGACCCAATCGCAAAACTAGAGAAATAGTTTCTTTTTAACCAAATTTCTACTTGATCATTGTTTTTATTGAATTTTGGGTATTAAATGTTCTATGTAAAAATTTAAATGGATTTAAAACCTGACTAAAATTTGAGATACATGTCTGTGATTATGCATCAACACAGGTTCCTGTAATATTAGTCAAAGTAATTCATCATTTCAAAATTAGGTAGAATTTCCTATAAATGAAATGTGTTGACCATGCATTCCAGATATATAGTATATAGAGTGTATATAGATAGTAGATATATACAGTAAAACTAGTGGTAATAAGTTGATGTTATGGAAAAATGGCGTTGAAGGCACAAAACATTGAAAGTGCATTAAAAAGGGACAAAAATTTGAGAATGTGTCAAAAATATGTTTAAAGAAACAGTAATTTATTTTTAATTAGCGTCTGGAATGTGTCTGATTATTCTGCGGTGTTTTTTTTTTTTGGATAAATTAAATTTGGAATTTTATTTTTAAAATGAAGATTTAATTTTGACTGAATGTAGTTTCTTTTTTGTCTTTTGAGTTAAAAAAAACAACTTTATTGATAAACCATCTTTTAAAAGCAGGGTTGCAAGGTGCTGTACAGCAAGTTTTGTATTTTTATACATTTTATTTATCAGAACTTTAATATATTTTGATGTTCCTCTGCTCTGTTGTGACAAAACAAATTATCATATTATTTTAGTGAGAAATCATAAATAACTCATGTTAGGGAAGTCTGTTTTGTAACGATTTTTAAATAACCAAATATTCGTATCGGCCTTAAAAATCCTTTATCGGCCGGGCTCTATGATAACCACATTTTGGCGTTATCGGGCGTGTGATGGAGCCTGTGTTTGATCCCCAGGCTGCTGGTTCTGGATGAGATGGACCAGCTGGACAGCAAAGCTCAGGACGTCCTGTACACCGTCTTTGAGTGGCCGCACCTGCCCGAGTCTCGCCTCTGCCTCGTCGGTAAGAGCTGCACCAACACCACCAACCGGTCCCCGTACCGGCTGTAACGTACATACGTAAAGACACTTAAACGTGACGATGTTAGAGAGTTGATCACAGAAGCAGGGTGAAGATGCTGTCGAGGTGCATTGTCAACACTTCGAATCACTTCTGTACCTGTAAGATCAGATGGACGCGCCGGAGTCCTGAATCTCTTCTTTCTGGGTCATTGTTAATCATTTGTTTTGCACACGTCTCCATGCTTAAGATCAGAAAAATCGTCTTTATAAATATGGATTCCCGCATACACTCGATAGATAGATAGATAGATAGATAGATAGATAGATAGATAGATAGAATTGTTTACACATCCGGTGCTTAAAAACGGGTAAAAGACATTTTAATGTTCATAATATCTTCAAAGACGTTAACTCAGGTTGTACCTCCGTTAGTAGAAATGTCTCATTTAAACGTTGGTTGTGCTAGATATATAAACTGGACAGACAGTAGCTTATGGATGGCACATGAAGAACTTATTTAATTAAGGAAATGATGGAAAGTTAACATGATCCATTGATTGATGCCTGTCTGTTTGCATGATATTAATTTAATACATGGTATTGGGAAGTAGAAGCTGGACTATATGAGCGTTATGCTTCCTCCAACTCGCCCTTTTATGTTTTTTTGTTAAAATCAGATTGGTGTCCATTTTGTTTTTCTTTTCCAACATATGTTGATTGTTCGATATGAAACTAGATAAAACTGAAAGGGACATCTAGTGTTTTTTTTGCTTCTCTCAAAGTCTGTAAAGAACAGTAGTGACGTTGTTGTTGTGGTTGTTTTCAGGTATCGCCAACGCTCTGGATCTGACGGACCGCATCCTGCCCCGGCTGCAGGCTCGCCCCCACTGTCGCCCGCTGCTGCTCCACTTCCCCCCGTACAGCCGGCAGGAGCTCAGCGCCATCGTGCAGGACCGACTGTCCCAGGTAAACTGATGGGTATTTCTAATAATTACCCTGGGTTCGTTAACCAAATCTATCTTCCAGTGCTCAACAGAAGACAGGAGACCAAGTGAAATTATTCTTGCAGCAAGGGAAGCCTCTGTGTCACCTCTGTGTCGCCTCTGTGTCGCCTCTGTGTCGCCTCTGACACCTCTGAGCAACTTCGAAAATCTTCCCCTGAAAACCGTCTCTTTATTGTATGAGTGAAGCAAGTTACAGTGACAGATTTACAACCGTGGGAGTGTCGCTGGTCTAACGTGTGTGCGCTACGTGAAGCAGTTGGAAACATTGACAAATTCCTTTAAAGGACATTGTCTGCAGAATATTGCAGAGTCTTCAGTTTATGCCTGAACACACATACACATAGAAACTAAGATACACACAAACAGAAGTACACACAGAACCTTTTGCACAGAAACTCAGGCCTGAGTTTCTGTGCTATCAAGGTTGTAACCATCTATAGTAGAGAAACGGTTAAGATATGGTGTCAGACAGTGATTACTCAAATGAAAACATTCATAACCATATATGAATTGTGCACCACACAAACTGACTTTCTAAGCATATCAGGCCTTCTACCATATTCAAAACCATATATGAGTTCACATCACACATCTAGTATTATAAAACACCACACGCTCCCTAACATAAACGCACACCCGGACAGAAAAACCCTCCCCCGTCTCGGGTTTCTACCCCTCAGACGTTTGCCTGACGCTGTTTTTCTTGGCTCCTCCTCCCAGGCCTCGGCTGAAGGCCTCCTGGACGCCTCGGCGGTTCAGTTCTGCGCCAGGAAAGTGTCGGCGGTGTCGGGGGACGCCAGGAAAGCCCTGGACATCTGCAGGTACCGGGAGACGCCAGCGACACGCAGTCCAACCTCCGCGTTGGTCCTGATACTTGAACCTTCTTTATTTGGGTTTTTAGGGCACAAGCAGATGTTTTGGAACAAAAAAGTTCAAATTAACATCTGTCGGTTTTGATAAGATTTTATAAGATGAACTGAAAAGCTAAATTGAAAAGTTTATTGGTGATTAATCCTGATTCATGTGGAGCGTCTTAATGAAACATTAACACAGCAGGTAACCAGAGAATGTCAACGCCACATAAATGGCCGTTCCCTCTAAAACAGTTTATTAAAACTAATAGTTTTATTCTATTTTAGCCTAATCTGAGTTTATTATTAGCTTGTTATGAAGTTTTCTGTCTTGCCAGACTGATCTCATGTAACAGAGTATGTACCACACGCCAGTACGCCGTTATTGGCGTGTTATCAAGACGTATTCTCGATTTTTAGCGTGTTTATCAACGCCGTTTGGCCTCCATTGACTTACATTACCTTGTGATTACGTGTGAATTGACGCCGTAACAAGTAGTATGAAAGGGCGAAAATCTGTGTAGGGAGGTTGGTCGGGGGGGGGGTGAGAGACAGTCTCCTGGTCTCTCACCCAGGAGACGGAGGATCGGGTCCCGCATGTCACGTCCTAAACTCGCTTTCTTCCGTGATAACACGCCACTTGGCGTGTATGTGTACGCCCGCTGTATACAGCGCAGACATGCATGCGGATAGCTTACAATGCGTACAGATAACAGCTGCCTGGCTTATGAAAGTTGGTCTGTATGTTTAGGCCGAGTCACGTTGGTCTCGCGGTGATTTATTTACCGACTGGCAGATGTGGGAAACATTATTTTGTTTTATGTGTAGCATAAAAATGTCAAAAGAATCTTGAATTAATTTAGAAAAATGTAAATCTTCACAAAAGTCACAAGTAAAGTGTTTTTCTGACCCCGTGGAGCTTCTTCATGGCGTCGTCTCTGCTGCATCAGACTGATTTTCATGTGTTATCTTCCAGGAGAGCTGTCGAGGTCGTGGAGTCCGACGAGAGGAAGAAGGCATCGGACCCGAACGCCGACTCTAAAGGTGAGCGCCGCTGTGACTCGTCCTCCGCTCGCTGTTTTTATGTGACTGTTAAAACATGAACGCTAACTGGAGCGCTTGTCGTCCTCGGGGTGCGTGCAGCGTCCCGGGTCAGCCTCCCCCAGGTCGCGCGGGTTCTGTCGGAGGTTTACGGCGACCGGATGGCGTCTCAGGGCGGCGGCTCTGACGGAGAGAGCTTCCCCCTGCAGCAGAAGCTGCTGGTCTGCTGCCTGCTGCTGCTCACACGCAACGGGAAGAGCAAAGAGATCGTCCTCGGAAAGGTGAGTCACTCAACCGCCTTGTTTATGAAGAGGGGGAACAAGAGGCTTTTTAATTATTATTTACATCTTTATTAAGTTTTCAAAGGGACATACAGTATAAAAGAAGACAGCCATTAAGTAAAGAATAAAGCCCTCATTTTAGCCCACCCACAACTTCTTACAAGATGCTTTTTAATGAACTGAAGTTGGGTTTTTCCTGACTCGGAAGGGGGGGTGGGGGGGGGTGTGACTGCACAAGACAGCAAGCATGATCGTTTCGCGTACAGTAAAGACGATGAGTTTTACTTTATTAGACCGATGCCGCCCTCCAAGAGTCAGGGTCTCTCTGAGGTTTCTGTCTGTAAAAGAAGATTCTCCTCACCGCTGGTGTACCAAATGGTTTCTCGTGTGTGTGTGTGTGTGTGTGTGTGACACGGGTGTGTGTGTGTGTGTGTGTGACACGGGTGTGTGTGTGTGTGTGTGTGTGTCACGGGTGTGTGTGTGTGTGTGTGTGACACGGGGTGTGTGTGTGTGTGTGTGTGTGTGTGTGACACGGGTGTGTGTGTGTGTGTGTGTGTGTGTGTGTGTGACACGGGGTGTGTGTGTGTGTGTGTGTGTGTGTGTGTGACACGGGGTGTGTGTGTGTGTGAGACACGGGGTGTAAACCAGATCTCTGTGTCCGTGTTTCAGCTCCATGAGGTGTACAGCCGTCTGTGCGCCCAGCGGCAGGTGTCTGCCGTCGGTCAGGGAGAGTGTTTGTCTCTCTGCAGTCTGCTGGAGAGCCGAGGAATCTTCTCTCTGAAGAAAGCCAAAGAGGCTCGCCTCACTAAGGTACACACACGCCACTCGCCTCACTAAGGTACACACACGCCACTCGCCTCACTAAGGTACACACACGCCACTCGCCTCACTAAGGTACACACACGCCACTCGCCTCACTAAGGTACACACACGCCACTCGGTTCACTAAGGTACACACACACGCCACTCGGTTCACTAAGGTACACACACACGCCACTCGGTTCACTAAGGTACACACACGCCACTCGGATCACTAAGGTACACACACACACACACACCACTCGGTTCACTAAGGTACACACACACACACACGCGCCACTCGGATCACTAAGGTACACACACACACGCCACTCGGATCACTAAGGTACACACACACACACGCCACTCGGATCACTAAGGTACACACACACCACTCGGTTCACTAAGGTACACACACACACACACGCCACTCGGATCACTAAGGTACACACACACACGCCACTCGGATCACTAAGGTACACACACACCACTCGGTTCACTAAGGTACACACACACACACGCCACTCGGTTCACTAAGGTACACACACGCCACTCGGTTCACTAAGGTACACACACGCCACTCGGTTCACTAAGGTACACACACGCCACTCGGTTCACTAAGGTACACGCGCGCCACTCGGTTCACTAAGGTACACACACACCACTCGGTTCACTAAGGTACACACACACACACGCCACTCGGTTCACTAAGGTACACGCGCGCCACTCGGTTCACTAAGGTACACACACGCCACTCGGTTCACTAAGGTACACACACGCCACTCGGTTCACTAAGGTACACACACGCCACTCGGTTCACTAAGGTACACGCGCGCCACTCGGTTCACTAAGGTACACACGCGCCACTCGGTTCACTAAGGTACACACACACGCCACTCGGTTCACTAAGGTACACACACGCCACTCGGTTCACTAAGGTACACACACGCCACTCGGATCACTAAGGTACACACACACACACGCCACTCGGTTCACTAAGGTACACACACACGCCACTCGGTTCACTAAGGTACACACACGCCACTCGGTTCACTAAGGTACACGCGCGCCACTCGGTTCACTAAGGTACACGCGCGCCACTCGGTTCACTAAGGTACACGCACGCCACTCGGTTCACTAAGGTACACACACACGCCACTCGGTTCACTAAGGTACACACACGCCACTCGGTTCACTAAGGTACACACACGCCACTCGGTTCACTAAGGTACACACACACGCCACTCGGTTCACTAAGGTACACACACACACACACACCACTCGGTTCACTAAGGTACACACACACGCCACTCGGTTCACTAAGGTACACACGCGCCACTCGGTTCACTAAGGTACACACACGCCACTCGGTTCACTAAGGTACACACACGCCACTCGGTTCACTAAGGTACACACACACACACCACTCGGTTCACTAAGGTACACACACACACACGCGCCACTCGGATCACTAAGGTACACACACACCACTCGGTTCACTAAGGTACACACGCGCCACTCGGATCACTAAGGTACACACACACCACTCGGTTCACTAAGGTACACACACACACGCCACTCGGATCACTAAGGTACACACACACACGCCACTCGGATCACTAAGGTACACACACACACACGCCACTCGGTTCACTAAGGTACACACACGCCACTCGGTTCACTAAGGTACACGCGCGCCACTCGGTTCACTAAGGTACACACACGCCACTCGGTTCACTAAGGTACACACACACCACTCGGTTCACTAAGGTACACACACGCCACTCGGTTCACTAAGGTACACACACGCCACTCGGTTCACTAAGGTACACACACGCCACTCGGTTCACTAAGGTCCACACACGCCACTCGGTTCACTAAGGTACACGCGCGCCACTCGGTTCACTAAGGTACACACACACACACCACTCGGTTCACTAAGGTACACACACACACACACGCCACTCGGATCACTAAGGTACACACACACACACACACGCCACTCGGATCACTAAGGTACACACACACCACTCGGTTCACTAAGGTACACACACACACACACGCCACTCGGATCACTAAGGTACACACACGCGCCACTCGGATCACTAAGGTACACACACGCGCCACTCGGATCACTAAGGTACACACACACACACACGCCACTCGGATCACTCCGCCGTGACCCTGTCTCTCCGCGCTGCGTCACCATTACATTACTACAACATGTCAGAACAAGTTATTCCATAGATTCACATGTATTTTAAGGTACAATCTCCCGAGAGAAAGCGAGCAAAAACATATTTTCTTTCATTTTTAACTTGAAGAAATACCGTACGATGCAGGAAATCTTAGCAGCAGCTCTTATTTAGTGTCCGTCGTCCATTGTTGTGGATTTTGTGTACAGTTATATCCACTAAAACAGTAAATGTTATAAAATGTCTTGTTTATCCTGAAAACTCAAAACCAATATTAACTACAATGTAAAGTCAAGGAAAGCAACAAAAAAGATGGTTCAGAAGCAAAAATGTTGGCATTTTAAATATTATCTGTTGATTTAATTGACTAATCATTGTAAATCATTAGAGATCTGACATGGATCCCAAACTGGGATCAACAGATGCTGGTTTTTAAAGGCCGACACTGATTATTTCATTAGTTGTTAAAGGGGAACTTTATGTTCCCCAACCTGGACCCTATTTTCCTGGTTTTGTGTCTAAGTGACTGATGGGGACAACAGTCTCTGACGCTGGTCCAGTATTAACCCTCATGTTGTCTCCCCTCAACCGGGATCTGAGATCCCCTCAACCGAGAAGTGAATTTAAGTTTTTGATGATTTTTCCAGCGTGTTCGGCTCTTTTTTTTAAATGTTTTTGACACTTCTTGACGCGCTTTCACTTTGTTTTTGTTTTTTAACCTTTGTATTGTGTGGTCTTCAAAATCAACACTGTTGTTAAAGCTTTTTTATTGATGTTTTTAACTTATTTGTCCCATTTGTCAACACTTTTTTTTCCCCCCCGATGTTTGTCACTTTTTTTTTTTAGATTTTCAACACTACGTAACACTAACTTATCAACTTTAGTTTAATTTATTTTTGGAATTTATGTTCAATAATCCTCATTTATAGGAAATTATACCTAATGTTTGAGTTAGAAAAGCAGAAATTAGGAATTATTGAGACTAAAATTAAAGGAATGGATGTTGATGATAATCACAGACTGGAATATGTCAACTTTTACTCTCAATACTATTTCAAAACACTTCAATTTGGTTTCAAATGCTATAAAACTTAATAAGACGCCCCAAAATTAATGAAAGTAGAGATTTGTACTTGGCAAAGAGCGTTGTGTGGAATCAATCATGTTATTTTGGGGAATTAAAAAGAACATTGATATAGGACAACGTGAGGGTTAAATTCATGGTCAATACACCTAATTTATACCTAATTTTTTAGTTAAGAAGCAGACATTATGAATTATTTTGACAAATCGTTAAGATCGAAGGATGTTGAGTGAATCACGGACTGGTTTGTGTCAAAGTTAAGTCCCAATACGGTTTTAAAACATTTATAAAATTGAATAAAACACCCAAAATTCAATAAAAGTAATCATTAGTTTTGAGTGCAAAGATCATTATATGGCTTCCATAAAACATGCCTCCAAGTTATTTTTGGGTATTTTGGTTCAAAGAAACATTTTGAAAACGGGTCAAATGACCCGAGGACAACAGGCGGGTTAGGCATGAACGCTGAAACCAGAACCCCCAGACCGGTCTGCACTGTAACCCAGGAGGGCTAAAGGTTATATTAGCATCAAGCACAAAAAGCATCTATTAATGTCTGCTGGGTCAGTAGAAGAAATGGGATTCAGCTTTAATCTGACTTCTTGTTTCAGGTGTTCCTGAAGATCGAGGAGAAAGACGTGGAGAACGCTCTGAAGGACCGGACGCTGCTGGGAAGCATCCTCGCTGCCGGCCTCCCCTCCTGATCCCTCACACCTGGGCCTCCCCTCCTGATCCTTCACACCTGGGCCTCCCCTCCTGATCCTTCACACCTGGGCCTCCCCCCTCCTGATCCCTCACACCTGGGCCTCCCCCCTCCTGATCCCTCACACCTGGGCCTCCCCCCTCCTGATCCCTCACACCTGGGCCTCCCCTCCTGATCCCTCACACCTGGGCCTCCCCTCCTGATCCCTCACACCTGGGCCTCCTCCTGATCCTTCACACCTGGGCCTCCTCCTGATCCTTCACACCTGGGCCTCCCCCTCCTGATCCCTCACACCTGGGCCTCCCCCTCCTGATCCCTCACACCTGGGCCCCCTCCTGATCCCTCACACCTGGGCCTCCCCCTCCTGATCCCTCACACCTGGGCCTCCCCCTCCTGATCCCTCACACCTGGGCCTCCCCCTCCTGATCCCTCACACCTGGGCCTCCCCCTCCTGATCCCTCACACCTGGGCCCCCCCTCCTGATCCCTCACACCTGGGCCTCCCCCTCCTGATCCCTCACACCTGGGCCTCCCCCTCCTGATCCCTCACACCTGGGCCTCCCCTCCTGATCACACCTGGACCTGGGCCCCCCCTCCTGATCCCTCACACCTGGGCCTCCCCTCTGATCCCACCTGAGTTTTGTTATGAACAGATTTTCTTTTTAATTTTTTTTTTATATATATATTCTCGTTTTTGCTGAGAACTTGTACAGTTTTTTGTTTTCTTTTGTTTTTCATTCAGTTCTTGAGTTGTTGAAACACGTCGTTCAGTCAGTTATGAATTTACAGCGTTAGGTTTCAGTCTGGATTTGAAACATTTCCATTTTTATGCTGTAAATAAACAAATATACAGACATTTTAAATCAGATTTATGTGATATTTCTGCCACATCTCAGAGAAACAGCCAAAGTACATTAATCCCAACTTGGAGTTTGTATTTGGCTAAACGGAGAGGGGATTTCATAATAATAATAATAATAATAATAATAATAATAATAGATACTTCATTAATCCCACAAGAGGAAATTACAATTTACTCTGTTATTACATGTAGGCCTGAACTACACACATGCTCAGTACCATACGTTGGTCCATATGGGGACTTGAACCAGCGACCCTCCGGTTCCCAACTCCCCTACTGACAGAGCTACTGCCCCCCCCCCAATGCAGATCTTTACTACTGACTCCGCTCTCTTCCATCATTACTTAGAGTTCCTAATGGGGACAAACGTCAGCTTTATGGCAGGAAATGTATTAACGTGGCACGATTCAGATACAGGGGAGACGGGGCTGGTAATGCCGGACTAGTCCCAGGGGAGACGGGGCTGGTAACGCCGGACTAGTCCCAGGGGAGACGGGGCTGGTAACGCCGGACTAGTCCCAGGGGAGACGGGGCTGGTAACGCCGGACTAGTCCCAGGGGAGACGGGGCTGGTAACGCCGGACTAGTCCCAGGGGAGACGGGGCTGGTAACGCCGGACTAGTCCCAGGAGACGGGGCTGGTAACGCCGGACTAGTCCCAGGGAGACGGGGCTGGTAACGCCGGACTAGTCCCAGGGGAGACGGGGCTGGTAACGCCGGACTAGTCCCAGGGGAGACGGGGCTGGTAACGCCGGTCTAGTCCCAGTGGAGACGGGGCTGGTAACGCCGGACTAGTCCCAGTGGAGACGGGGCTGGTAACGCCGGACTAGTCCCAGGGAGACGGGGCTGGTAATGCCGGACTAGTCCCAGGGAGACGGGGCTGGTAACGCCGGACTAGTCCCAGTGGAGACGGGGCTGGTAACGCCGGACTAGTCCCAGTGGAGACGGGGCTGGTAACGCCGGGCTAGTCCCAGTGGAGACGGGGCTGGTAACGCCGGACTAGTCCCAGGGGAGACGGGGCTGGTAATGCCGGACTAGTCCCAGTGGAGACGGGGCTGGTAATGCCGGACTAGTCCCAGTGGAGACGGGGCTGGTAACGCCGGACTAGTCCCAGTGGAGACGGGGCTGGTAACGCCGGACTAGTCCCAGGAGACGGGGCTGGTAATGCTGGACTAGTCCCAGGGGAGACGGGGCTGGTAATGCCGGACTAGTCCCAGGGGAGACGGGGCTGGTAACGCCGGACTAGTCCCAGGGGAGACGGGGCTGGTAATGCCGGACTAGTCCCAGGGGAGACGGGTCTGGTAGATTCACGCAGGGCGGTGAGTTTTCTTTCTGTAGCAGACCTGCAGATAACTTCAAATATCCCACAACTCGGGTTTTTATCCACCAAATATAAAAATATCAGACGCACAAACACAAACTATTCAAATAAGATTTTATTCAAATTTGATTCATTCACAGCAAAGAGGATGAAATATATAAAGTTGAATGTTTTTTTAAATACACACAGTGACTGAAGACGTAAACATGGTTGAAGATAAAATATTCCAACGTATGATGATAATAAACTTAAGATTTTATTATTGTATTAAATACAGCGAGCACACAAACAGTCACATTCTCCAACCGTGCATTTCACTAACTCCTCACATATAATGTACAGTACATATTATATATTTTTTTAGCTTTAATGAGATTTTTTGCTCAACAGTTCAGATAATTTACTGATTGTCTGAAACATTCGGACTCAAACCATAGGAACCAAAACAAATGAATAAAACCACAAAGTTATCTGCAAATACCGAACACCTTCATCTATTTAACGTCACCTTCTTCCTACCTGAGATGTTTCTTTGTTCTTTTAACAAATCAAAAGAAGTGCGATGTCTCACTCTGTAGCTAAAACAGAGAGCTCAACACACAGGGTGAAAAGAGGAGCTGCTGCCATGTGCTGTACAACGAAAAGATGGTGTTTTTTGAAAATTAAACCACATAAACCTGTTCTGGTACAACCTCTAAATACAAATATGAGACTGAAAATGAGGATAACATGAGCACTTTAAAAACGCCATATAATTATCTGTGTGATTAATTCTTTTGCCAAATAATAAAAGATGTAATTGGTCTTCTGCGTTATATTTCAGAAACACAACAAAGTTGCTCCTAAATATGTAAAATATCTTCCAAATCGGAAGCTATCTTTAAATATATTTTCTCTAGTTCCTCGTTTCATTAGTGTGTAATAAAGCTACCGACACGTGATCCTTTAACACCGCTGGAGAAGTTACGCTGTGCAGCCACAACATTGTTCACACTCGCAAAACCGTTAATTAACTACTCTTTAAATTCTACTTGAGCTGCCAAAAGTTCAAAAAGATGCGAAATACGTCGGCTGAATGATGAAATGATGCAGCCGTTAAGAACTGAACTGGAACAGAGCGATGTTCAATACGTATGCAACACTGCCAGACAGCGTGGAATAGTTCTATATGATGATTATAATAAACTTAAAGGGGAAATATAAAGGGAGAAACTAGATTTTAGATCTAGGCAGGTATTAACCTTTGTGTTGTCTTCACTTTCGGGATCCTCTCGGGTCAAATTGACTTATTTGGGGTTTTAAAAACAATTTTGACTCCAATTCTTTACTTCATCATCTTCATTATCTATTATTCTCTCAATTTCCAGCAGCTGAGATAACTTATATGTTCAGGGAATGAATCAGTCTCTACTAGAACACTATTAAAGATGGAAGTGGGGTTCGTTTTTATCATCAGGTTAAAAATCACTATGGAAACAACATAAGTGTCATATCCAGAATAATGTTCTGAGTCAGGAATACATGTTTATCTCAGGAAATAAGGTAAGGTGCTGATTTCAGGTAGAAAACATGGAATTTGGACCATTTTTCTTCTTGTAAAAATATGAAATGGGTCAATTTGACCTGAATACCGTACGAGGGTTAAAGTGGAAACACAAAGGGAGAAACTAGATTTTAAGGAGTTAAGATAACATTATGACATTTTCTGTTAAAATATCTGCAGCGCTGACTTCTCCTGTTGACATAATCGGCATTCAAACGCAGCTCAGATCGGTCATGCTGACGACATTAAAGCCACAAACGCTTCTCTTATATGAAGTTATATCTAATTTTTGTGTTAAAAAACCTGAAATCATGAATTATTTTGAAATAAAATCAGAGGATGTTTATGGGTAATTTTATGGTTAATCCAGATTTTTTTTAATTTAGTAGAATAATGCCATAAAATCAAATAATACACCCAAAAGTCAATGGAAGTAGTGAGCTGATTGGATGAATTTGACTTGTTAAGAGCGTTATTTTTGGCCAATTAGGTAAAGCGACGAGTCAGCCATCGTTAAAATCAGCAAAACATTCTCAGTGGATGTGAACACATTCAGTTTTAAAGGTAAACTCACAGGATGATCATGTGACGGAGGACACATGATGAACGTTAGCCCTCGGTTTGAGACGCTGAGAACGACACGTATGTACAATCTTCAGTGACATCGAACAGTCGGAAAAACAGGAGCAAAAACAGCAAGACGCTCAACCGTTTCTTCCCTTTATGATACGAGTCTTTATCGGTTTGATTTGATGGAAGCAGAAGCGCTACAAGACGGTAAAATGTGTTAAAATGTCGACTTTATTGGATGTTAACATTCATAATATTCATTCCCTTTGACCTCCCGTCCCGCTGGACAAACTGATTTTTAAGGTTTCGAGCAGGAAAATGTGAAAGTAATTCACAATAAATGTACTTTTTGGAGTTATTGACATACAGTAGCTCCATTTAAACTCACGTAAATTACTTATTTGTGACGTATTTACTGCATTTCTTATCTTGTGATCAGTTTAGTTGGTTGATGACAGCTTTGAACATTCCCACACTCATTAAACGCATCACGTTTTAAGTGCCTCTGCTCTTAAATATTAAGGTTTTTGTTTCATAAGAAAAGTGTAACGATGCTTTGAGACGTTAGAGAAGGCGGCCGTTCACCTCCGCTAACGAAAACTGGATTTCTGATACAGCAAATAAGCTTCAGCTGTCTTAAAAACACAAATTAGCAATGCTATGGTGTATTTAACTGAATCTCACAAAGGGATTAGGGCTGCAACCAACGATTATTTTCATAGTCGATTAATCTATTTTCTTGATTAATCGATTAGTTGTCTGGTCTCTAAAATGTCAGAAAATTGGGAAAAAATGTGGATCAGTGTTTCCCAAAAGCCCAAAACGACGTCCTCAAACGTCTCATTTTGTCTACAAGTCAAAAATATTCAGTTTCCCGTCCCAGAGGAGAGAAGAAACTACAAAATATTCAGTTTCCTGTCCCAGAGGAGAGAAGAAACTACAAAATCTTCAGTTTCCTGTCCCAGAGGAGAGAAGAAACTACAAAATCTTCAGTTTCCCGTCCCAGAGGAGAGAAGAAACTACAAAATATTCAGTTTCCTGTCCCAGAGGAGAGAAGAAACTACAAAATATTCAGTTTCCCGTCCCAGAGGAGAGAAGAAACTACAAAATATTCAGTTTCCCGTCCCAGAGGAGAGAAGAAACTACAAAATATTCAGTTTCCCGTCCCAGAGGAGAGAAGAAACTACAAAATCTTCAGTTTCCTGTCCCAGAGGAGAGAAGAAACTACAAAATATTCACATTTAAGACGCTGGAATCAAAGAATTTTTTACTTTTGTCTTAAAAAATGACTCAAACCAACTAATCGATCATCAAAATAGTTGGCGATTAATTTGAAAGTTGACAACTAATCGATTAATCGGTTAATCGTTGCAGCTTTAAAAGGGATTATTTAACACTTTTGCTTTTGCATATTCACCCCCAAGACGTTTGAGCTCCGGTTATTGAATCTATTTTGATTCTTTTGGTCCTGCAGGTGAATTCGGAGGATGTAACATCTTAGAAATCAGGTTTACGTTGCAGATTATTCCTCATTTTAAAATCAATGGAAACCAAGAAGCTGCATCTCGATGAAGAAAAACCAACATGAAACTGAGATTATCATAAAAGGTAGCACACTTTAAATATAGTTTCTACTCAGAAAATACTTTAAGTATTCATTTTATTTGATAAATCTTTTGTCTCTATGTAGTTTATTCTAATATAACGGAGTTTCAAAACAGTCAAATATCAAAAATACTCCAGTTTGGTCCGTTTCTGCAGTTTCGTGCTCAGACATAAAATACATTCAAAGTGATTTGACTTCGTTTTTTTGTTGTTTTTTTTAAAATAAGAGATTAGAAATCTGTTCAATCAAACAGTTTATACATCAACACACTATTGTAGTCCATCACAGGGTTCAACATTAAGTAACTATAGCAACCCACCTGACTGTTCGGGCATCATCATAGTATAAATTGTTGTCTTCGCCCTGTTGGAGATGTGTTATTAAGGAACCCACGCAACTTATAGCCAAGACCCGCCCTTCAGTAGGATTCACACGTTGCTATTGGTCGGGCGTCCATGCTTACACCGGGTAACGTAACCTGATTGGTTCAGTTCCTATCCCCTGACCAATCGGCTAGCCCAACATTAAAGGTGCTGTAGGGTAGGATTGTGAAGATCCAGGACTTAGCCAACAAATTTGAACATCAACAACTTTTCAGTCTTCAAGTCTTACCTATCAAGGGTTACCTATCAAGGGTTACCTATCAAGGGTTACCTATCAAGGGTTACCTATCAAGGGTTACCTATCAGGTCTTACCTATCAGGTCTTACCTATCAGGTCTTACCTATCAAGGGTTACCTATCAGGTCTTACCTATCAAGGGTTACCTATCAGGTCTTACCTATCAGGTCTTACCTATCAAGTCTTACCTATCAAGGGTTACCTATCGAGTCTTACCTATTGAGTCTTACCTATTGAGTCTTACCTATTGAGTCTTACCTATTGAGGGTTACCTATTAAGGGTTACCTATCAAGTCTTACCTATCACGTCTTACCTATCAAGTCTTACCTATTAAGGGTTACCTATCAAGTCTTACCTATCAAGTCTTACCTATTAAGGGTTACCTATCAAGTCTTACCTATCAAGTCTTACCTATCAAGTCTTACCTATCAAGTCTTACCTATTAAGGGTTACTTATCAAGTCTTACCTATCAAGTCTTACCTATTAAGGGTTACTTATCAAGTCTTACCTATCAAGTCTTACCTATCAAGTCTTACCTATCAAGTCTTACCTATCAAGTCTTACCATCTGCATCTTTAACCACTCGAGGTCCATGCCTAACTCCAACCAATCGGGCTGCTTCGTAGAGCGGGTCTTGTATAGAAGTTACGTGGTCTCCATGACAACGCGTCAGAGAATACCTATTGGATGATTTGATCTGAATGTGCCGTTGGCCAATCTACAGTTGAGCTGAAGTGCGTGACAATTTTAATGTTGTTTTTTTCCAACATATTTTTACACTTTTGACGCTTTCAATGTTTTTTTTTGCCCGACCGGACAAGTTTTTAAAAAAAGAAACTTAACGTTGACTCTGCCATCACATCCTGGTCAGTTTGTGTCGCTGCTGTCGGGGGAAAAACTCACATTTCAAGAAAGTTTCTTTTCAAATTACTCATAAATTAGGCATTTTTTAGGATAACAGTCAGATTTAGACACAGATTTCAATCAACCCGAATCCTGTTCACGAGTAATGATCCCCTGGGCAGTGAAGTTAACCCCACACACACACACACACGGCCTTTTAGCAAGGCATTAAACTGTGAACAACGTCATATTTAGTGCTCTACTATTAAGTTTCTCCTCGCCGCTCCTGTGGGAATTGTTGGGTCTCTGTAAATCATAGAGTGTGGTCTAGACCTACTCTCTGTCATGAGACAACTTGTGAAATAGTTGGATAAATAGAATAGATTAAATAGATAAATAAGCAAATTAAAAGAGACACACACACACACACACACACACACACACATCCATCTCAGAGTATTGTTTATAACAGTCACTGTTTGTGTTTCTTAAATATATAAAAATAAAAAACGTGATCACAAAATGTATACATATATAATTTGTGATCACATGTTTTATATATTATATTTTATTATATATATATATATATATATATATATATATATATATATATATATATATATATATATATATATATATATATATATATATATATATATATATATAAAATTCCACTATGATGGATCAGGGCTGGTTATTGAACGCATCTTGTTTAATGTTTGGTGAATGTCTTTAACTTTAAATCACACTATCAGTCTAACTAATCAGTCTCTAAATGAATAATTATATGAACTTTAAATTCAACAGAAAGATTTGGGTGTTTTTTCCCTCGACAGCAGCGATTCACTCTAAAAAGACGTTGCTGGACGATAACACGACACCACAACGCGGTTCTCAGTTTGTCTCCCGACACCCGTTCCACCACATGCTCTCAAACAGTGAAACGTGGTTTTCAGGGGTTTTCGGGTGGGGGGGGTCCCGTCTCTACCTCAGCCGGGCGGAGAAGCAGCGCATGTACTCCGTCATCCAGCGGTCGTCCGCCACCGTGAGCTGCGACCGCCTCGTCTTCTCCAGGTCGGCGGACCGAGCCCGCCGGCGCTCCACGTTGGCGCTGCGTTTGTCGGACTGGCGCCGTGTCTGGACGCAGGCGTCCGACGTGTTGCTCTGAGGGGAGAAACCAGAGAGATGGAGAGCAGCACACGGGCGTTGTATTATTAATGTCTGCAGAGTGTCTGGTGACACGGCTCCGGTGGCTCCGGTGGCTCCGGTGGCTCCGGTGGCTCCGGTGGCTCCGGTGGCTCCGGTGGCTCCGGTGGCTCCGGTGGCCTGTGAACGGGGGCGAGACTCTCCGGGCTTCATGACACTTTACAGCCTAACTCTTTCGCTGTTCCTCTTTTCAAAATGTTTTTTAAAATTACATTAAGCACCAGCATGACAAGGGAATAGATACATTAAAGAGACAATATTTATTTATTTTAGTCAACATGCCACGAACAGATAGTCTAACACAGCGAGTTAGAATATGAATAATTACAGATTAATTGTTATAGATTGAACTACCCAACACTATGAAAAGTATAAGATTACCTTTGATCAGCTACAACATAAAATGCTGCTTACACAGTAATGCGTTTGCAATAATAATCCAAAATCCAATAATATGTCACACTCATAGGGGTCATTCTGTTGCCGAATCGTTACTTCTGATACTTCAAATATATTTAGCTGCTAATATTTTAATACTTAATTCTTATGTATGTGTGATATATGTGTATATGTGTTTGTGTTGTTATGGTTGTCTTGTTACTGGATGCCTAAACTTTCCTTTGGGATGAATAAAGCATCCATCCATCCATCCATCCATCCATCCATCCATCCATCCATCCATCCATCCATCCATCTATCTATCTATCTATCTATTGTAAGATTAACCCCTAACCCAGTAGTATGGACTAGGGGTATATATATATATATATATATATATATATATATATATCATATGGCCTGGGAGTTTGAGGGTATATATATATATATATATATATATATATATATATATATATATATATATATATATATGGTATTTTTGTCTCTCCACCCCAGCATACTTGCACACGTCCAACAACAGACACAGCGTAGCTTACTGGCTGGTAGCATGCAGCTAAAGACAAAGGGTAACGTTAGCTTAGCGATAGCCTGCAGCTGCTCTTTTCCAGATACCATGGCAACTGTCGGAGTCTGATATGACGGAGAAACAACAAGAACTGGAAAAATCCTCCCGCTTCCCTGACGTCAGCGTGTGGCAACATTTTGCCTTCCTCGGCGGTGAGCGAGTTATGGAAACAAACGGTAAAGCATGTGGGGTCCAACGGGAAATTGTGCGTTCATGTGCACCTTGTTAAACTAATGGTGCATTCAACTGTGCCTCGTAAACTCAAACTGTTGTTGTAAAGTACCGTTCTGCCATCTAGTTGCTCATATTTTGGCATTGCCGTCCATGTTTTATTCTTATTATTATTATTTTTATTTCATGTACATTGTATGTATGTATATTGTATCCTAGTAATTAATTTATATTTATATTCTGTGCTGTGTGACTGATGTATGTTTTCTGCTGTAACACCATAATTTCCCATTTTCTTTGGCATCAATATCTATCTACCCACCTATCCACCCACCCACCCATCTAGCTATCTATCCATCCATCTATCCATCCATCCATCCATCCATCCATCCATCCATCCATATCTCTATCTATCCATCCATCCATCCATATCATATCCATCCATCATCCATCTATCATATCTAGCTATCTATCCATCCATCCATCTATCCATCCATCCATCCATCCATCCATCCATCCATCCATCCATCTAGCTATCTATCCATCCATCCATCCATCCATCCATTTAATCGTGGATTTGGAGAATCTTGACACCCCAAGATTGAGCTTTAACTTGCTGTTCTGTAACTTTTCTAATAAAGCTGTTTTTGCCTAATGAACGTAGAGTAAAACTTCATTGAGACAAACACTCACGTCATTCGGCGTCCGTCTGACCTCCGTCTGTCTCTCGTTCCAGTCCAGTCGGCTGGGCGGTCTCCGGTTCTCCTTCTCCTTGGTGATGATCGGCGGGGTGCTCTTTGCTCTCGGTGGTTTGCGGACGACAGCCGGTTTGTCGTCGTGGGAACCGTCCCGGTGTCCAGGCTCTGACCGAGGCGTGCGGCGGCGGTGACGTCGCTTCGGTACCGGGTTCACGGGCTCCCCGTCAGAAGACGTTGTGTCGGCGGGGCCGCTGTCTACCGTCGTGTCCTCTGAACCACCGCTGGCTTCATTCACACCGTTCTCTACAACTTCTGGTTTGGACACAGAAAACACTGCAGGGTAGAGTCACAGAGGCAAATAGTTCAGACTGATCTCATGAAATGGCGTACGTACGACACGCCAATTCGTACGACATTATTGGCGTGTTATCAAGGCGCATGCTCGCTTTTTAGCGTGTTTATCAACGTGGTTTGGCCTCCATTGACTTACATTACCCTGCGATTGCGTGTGAATCTAGTAGTATGGAAGGGCGAAAATCTGTGTAGGGAGGTTGGTCAAAGGGGGGGTGGGGGACACAGGACTGTTACCCAGGAGACCAAGGATGGGGTCCCGTATGTCACGTTTCCTAAACTTAACCGTCGCTTTCTTCTCGCGATAACACGCCAATAGGTGTGTACGCCTGCTGTATACAGCGTAGACATTCGATCCGTACAGATTACTCGCCACTTGGCTTGGAAAGTGGGTGTATGTTTCCCCAAAGTCATGATGTCACGTTGAATGTTTTATTTTTAAAATGGATTTTCTGTGTGTTTGTAGCAGCAGGAGGTCAAATTTCCTCTTTTTTTGGTTTTAGGCATTTACATTCATGCTGATGATTTGATTATAATTCTGATTATTGTGACTGTTATTTTAATTACTTTGTCTGTTTGGTAGTTCAGCCCCAGTTTCAATTACTGTGACATCTTAAGCCTAATTGGCACGGACCCCCCCCCCCTCCCCCCCAATCTGTGTTCATGCACAGGATAAGCAAATTCTGTATTTTACTCAAATTTACTAACATTATCCCCCACATACGATTAATGCTCCGTCAAAACTTTTATTTATAATTGCCAAGGCAACTAATACGACCCCAAATCACTAATCAGAGACTAATATTATCTATTATAATAGACTAATATTATCACACAACCTCTATGTTTGGAGAAATGAGGTTATTTGCGGTGGAATCTTGACTTGACAAATTACAGACAAGGTCATACAAATAGGGCTTTAGTCTGTTTATCCTGAACTGCCCGTACATACACGTATAACGTTTTTTTTTTATTAATAAGTATAAGTTTTGGCGTGTTGGGACCACCGCTGTCATACTGTGGCATGCAGTCCCATTTTTCAGGTGTGTGGCGAGTCTCTGCGGCTCTCTGCAATCCCCCGAAAATCATCTCTGCAGAAGCTTTTTAACAGAGGTATAAATTAGGCATAACGCTGTTATCAAGCTGTCAAGTTTGTTGTACTTCACTCCGCACCCCCCCACTCTTAAAACCCCGGCAAAACCACTATGTTGGCATGGCATGTGTATTTATTGTAATTTCTCTTTCTTCCAGCTGGTCTGGAACTCTACCCCCTCCCTTCATAGTGACTTGGTCTATAGTATGAGTGGTAATGTACATATGTTATGTTTTTCTTCCTGCTTGCCTTATCTGTTTTAATACCATGTGATTTGATTTTTTACTGCAACATAATTTCCCCATGGGGACAATAAACATGAACAAATAAACTAAAGGTCAGTGCCAACTCAAAATGACGTTACATTCAGGCGGATGCGTTGGTCTCTAGTAATTGGTTCGGGGAGAACAAAACCCCCCCTCTCCCACCGAAGTCAGTTAGCATGAAAGCAATGTCAGACTGAAGAGGGAAACGGGGTGGTGTTATGTAGAAATGACTTTTGGAGGAAATGTTTCAGCAGTTTTTTTTATAATCTCGAAAAACTATAAAAAAAACAACTGTATTTATGCCCCTTACAGAGCAAACTAGGACAGGATGTTTGAGTCATGGTGGCTTTTGGCCAGCAGCTCAAATAAGATAATTATATATACTGGCTTTCAGTTTATTATGTTGCTGAATATTCTGTATATAGACCTTTAAAGTTCAGAGCCGGTCCCCAGACACTCTCCCGTCTGAAATGCATGCCATGGAAATGAGACACAATAGGTCTTTTATATCCGCAGCTCGGTGTCTGAACAGGAGGAAACCGTCCCATCTGATCACTGAACCTTTAGTCCAAATATTTTTAGCAACGGTAAACCAGCGTCTGGGCCTCTTTCTGTCAGAGTGACGCTCACACAGGAACACAAAGAAACTTCTCCTTGGACTTCGTTAGATTAGCCCAAAGTATTTCAGCGAGACAGAAAACATTCTCTTCCACTAATATACTAATATATAGCCAGTATTCATATATATTCATATAGTCAATCTCTGTATTCTCCTAAGAAGCAGGCACCCAGGTGAGATCAGAGTCCGGATCGACTGTCAGCATTTGGGTTAACCCTCATGTTGTCCTCGGGTCAAATTGACCCATTTTCCTATATCAGTGTTCTTTGTAACTACCCAAAATAACATGATTGATTCCACACAACGCTCTTTGGCAAGTACAAATCTCTACTTTCATTAATTTTGGGGTGTCTTATTTTTTTGTCTTATTTTTATTTTATTCAATTTTATAGCATTTGGAGAGAAAAAATTGAAGTGGTTTTGAAATAGTATTGAGAGTAAAAGTTGACATATTCCAGTCTGTGATTATCATCAACATCCATTCCTTTAATTTTAGTCACAATAATTCCTAATTTCTGCTTTTCTAACTCAAACATTAGGTATAATTTCCTAAAAATGGAGGTTCATTGACCATAAATTCCAAACATAACTGTAAAAGTTAATAAGTTAGTGTTACGTAGTGTTGAAAACGTCAAAAAAAGTGACAAACATTAAGAAAAGTGTTGAAAAAGGGACAAAAACTTAAGAAAAAATGAAAAACATTGATTAAAAAGCGTCAACTAAAGTGTTGACATTCATTGTTGACGGGAAGACAACACGAGGGTTAAAGTAGGTAGGCCTTATAAAAGTAACTTTCTGTCATATTTGCTGAAACTGACCCTGTGTTCGAGTAGAACTACATGAAGCAGGTAAATAAATAAAATTAGAAAAATCTGGCTCCTCTGGCACCACAAAATCCACCGCGACCTGTTCAGATGCACCAATCAGGGCATGGGACCACTTTAAAAAGTCTTCTAAATATCAGTGGGTCTCGCATTGCCAGACCTTCCTCCACAGCGCTGCAAAGGAAGGTCTGGCTAGTCCACACAGCATTCCAATGGGAGAATTTCTTTAACCCTTGTGTTGTCCTCGGGTCAAATTGACCCGTTTCAAAGTGTTTTATATCAGAAATATGTATTTCTTTCAACCAAATTTCCCAAAAATAACATAGGTGATTCCATACAACGTTCTTCAGGTAAAATTAATTACTTTCATTGAATTTTTGGGGTGTTCTATTTAATCTTATAGCATTTGAATTTTTTTTTTTAAAATGGTTTCAAAACAGTATCCAGACTAAACTTTGACATCTACGCATCTGTGATCCACTCAATATCCTCAGATCTTAACTATTTGTCAAAATAATTCATAATTTCTGCCTTTTTAACTAAAAACGTACGTATAATGAGGTTTTTTGACCATGAATTCCAAGAATAAGTGTAAAACCTATTAATAAACCAGCTCAGGTTTAAAAAAAAAAAAAGCGCCAATAGCATGGAAAAAGCAACAAAAACATCAGAAAAGCACAAAAAAACGTTCATTTTCAATTTTTGAGCTGGAAGGACAAGTTCATGCTTAACGGGGGTTAACACGAGGGTTAAACCAATCACAATCGTCATGGGTGGCGCTAAGCGCCGGACGGAGCCACGGTGCCGCTGCAAAATAGCCTCAGGATTGAACTTGTTTTGGTGGAACGTGTACGTTCAAAGCTTGTTTTAGTCGTGCAACAAAAAAACTATTATTATTATTATTATTATTATTATTATTATTATTATTATTATTATTATTATTATTATTATTATTATATCCCCTGCACCCCCTGAAATCTACGCCTATGAGTGGCGGTAACAGTCTCCTCACCTGCGGTCGCTGCATCTCCATCCGGTGCCTCCCCCTCTCCCTCCTCCGTCTCTCCATCCTCAGCAGGAGGTTTCGGCCCGGGGTTGGAGGGGCTCTGCTTCACCTCCGTGGGAGGCGGCGGTGGGAGGGACAGAGGGGCGATTTTGTTCCTGTTGAGCCTCGGCGTGGACCAGCCGCTGGATTCTGAGCTGCTGTCCCAGCCCTCCCAGATCCAGGGCTTGTGGGAATGCTCCATCACCCGCCGGGTCAGACGGTACTTCAGAGAGTCCTCGTAACATTTAGAAAACGTCTCCCATTTGGGATCCCTGAACTTCTTCATGTACTCCGTCCGGATTTTCTTGGTCACCATGGTTCTCGTTATTATTGCTCCTGTCTGGTTCTAGTCACTGTGGAAAGTAAAAAAAACAAAGTAAAATAAAAACAGATCTGCAAGCTGCATTCAACCGGATTCCCCCAGTCTGCTTATTATCACAAAACAAAGATAAGGAAAATGGCAAGTGAAGCAATACCTATAGACTGTTTTTACCAGGGTTTCCTACCATTATAAGGCTTCAGGTGCAGCACCCTAGTCGTTTTGGGCACCTCCTAAGCTGAATGAATGTAAAATCAATGTTAGCATTAAAAACTGTTTTCCTGTCCTTAGATCCAATGATTGTAGTTGGTCCCCAGTGACTTCTATAGCAAGTTTTGTCTTTAAGGACTTTTAAACCCCCGTCAAATACGTGCACCTAAGTCTTCCACAAACCAAGGTCATTAAAGCAAATACAACCAGACAAGGTAGCTTATTACACGGCTACTTACCTAATAAATCATCATCATATTCTTTATTCAGGACACACACAAAAAAACGGTCTATAGCGCAAAAAGACAGACAAATACAAGACAAAATACATACAATAAGAAATTACTGCAACAGTCAGAGATCCACAATACACAAAAAGTGCAGATATTAGCGTATAGACTAAAACGCCAACGGTTACACAATCTCGACGTGAACGTAACCGCACTCAGTGCAGGGTTCACTAGCGTTGAATGACTCAGTTCATGTACAAATACATCTGTACATGAGATTCCTGAGTACAGCAGGACAGGTGGACACATCAACACTGCCTTGCACTGCTCCATCGTGGCATTTTAAGCAGCAGCCTCATGCCATCATTATATTCCACATTGAGTTTCTGCATACAGCTTTTTGTATAGCACCGCCACAAGTGGGCAGTATACAGTACATTGGGGTGCAAAAAGCTTTAAAAGGTGTGTTCTTCCCAGACAAAGAACACATACTAAATTGGTGATTCAGCATATTAGCTTGTGCATACATCATACAGCATTGCCTATCATCAGACAGGTCATCAGTTATATATTGTGCCATAAGTATTTGACCTCATCACACACTTTAAGGGCACTACCGGACAGAGAAATGACAGTTTATTGACATCCCTGCTTTTAACAATCAGAATATTACTCTTCTTAGAATTGTACTTTATGTCAAAGTCTGAGCCATATTGGGAGCAGACCTGTAGGAACTGTTAAATAATCTATATCTAATCATAATGACAAATAATCACCAGATCATCTGCGTACATGTTCCACAGTTGATTAGCAGCTTTGCTAAACAACTTTCATCCATTTACATATTAAAAATAAAGGGAGATCCAATGCTTCCCTGGGAGTAAGGCAAATCAATAAGGTATTTATGGAATGGACCAATAGGGGAGGGTCATGTCTTTTTATTCTTTGTTGAGGGGAGCATCACCCAACATTTTTTAGTCTAGGATGGGGGGTCACCCCACTTTTGTATTCATGAAAACAGCCAAATTTCAAAGTGGCTTGTTTGGTGGATATTTTACTTTAGTCTCGGCCCCCATCGCTAGCAGACTGGTCTGACCCATGCACCCATACAGTCTTCTGGTCTGACCCATGCATCCATACAGTCTTCTGGTCTGACCCATGCACCCATACAGTCTTCTGGTCTGACCCATGCACCCATACAGTCTGCTGGTCTGACCCATGCATCCATACAGTCTGCTGGTCTGACCCATGCATCCATACAGTCTTCTGGGGGCCAGGGGGAGCACTTTGTTCCCAAAAATGAAGCTTTGAAGGTCATAGCAAATGTATCGCTGGTGAAGGGAGGGTCAAGTCTATTTTGACTAAAGATTCCCAATCTCATCCGGTGGCCCCATAAATAAATAACGAACAGTCCCTAATTTGACACAAAATATTGATTTAAAATGGATTTTAAATCAATGCTGATAATGTTGTATTAAATGAATGGGGGTCTACCTGTAAGCCCGGACCACATCCCACCACAACAGCTTACCTTCAGACTGCTTTGAGGGTAATCTGGCTTATTCTACTCTTACTTACTACTGACTGTACTACTACTGCTAGTACTCATACTACATCCCAATAACAGACCATCTATTTCTGTCAGCAGCCCTCCCGCCTACACACACACACACACACACACACACACACACACACACACACACACACACACGCATTTCATACTATTTTATTATTAAAATTCAAATTCCTCTTGTCTTTAGTGAAACTACATTAATTATTCATTTATCTGAGATGGCCTACATCTGATCCTAGGACGAAACCGGGACAATATATATTGGCAACATCCAATTGTTGCTAATTTATTGGTGTATTTTTTCTTTTTCTTTAACTAAAACACTCTTATTTTGAAGGTTTTCATGGTCACACCCCAATAACATCGTATTTTGAGAAACGTTGCATTTTAAAACCGCGCAAAAATAAAAATTAAAGCCAGTTTTATCCGCTGAAGATTTCAAAAAAATAATAATTGAATAAATATAGTTTTTTAAAGGACAGTTATCGTGTGAAAACAGCCAACAGCCATGTTCACCTGCTCCGTTAAACCCCGTTTAACACGGTGAGGATTTTCAAATGTAGGGCTAACGGTTAGATATTAACGTCAGTTATAAAGTTACTCACCCAGACCTGATCCCAGAGCGACCCGGTCGGATTTATACCCCAGTCTGTCCCTTCAGAGCCCGGGTCAGACGCCTAGCATCGCCCCGCTTCTCTCCGACTGACAGCTAACACCATAACACCGAGAGCTGATTATTAGCCGAGCTACAAGCTAGCTATGGCAACGCAAACCGCTTCCGGCGTAGACTTTCAGAATAAAACTACGAGGGGACCATCAAACTCATCGTTTTTATGCTCCCTTGCTGTTGAAACACTTGGATTCCTGTTACGTTACCGTCCACATACTTGTGGCCATACAGCGGTTGTAAACGACTTTCTTGTTGAACTATTTAGGCCCCTTAAAAACTGAAATAATGTGGAAAAGTTGCTATTTTAAGCCTTATTTTGAAAGATCCAGACTATACTTCCGGTACAGTCGTGGTTAACTCCCGCGAGCTTGAAGGAGCAGAGCGGATTATTTTGTAGTAATGAAAAAATGAAATATGATTTCTTCTTAGTAAAGATGCAGAAACCGGACTGCGCATGCGCGTTCTGCGTCCATCTGTGGAGTGATGACAACAGGTGACACTAAGATCCGATGAACTCACTCTGGTGTTAAAGGTAATTTTCTCCTTTAATGCCTTTCTGTTTGGGAAATAAAAAACAACCTGAATGATGTCAAACCCCAAGTTGAAAAAGAGAGAGAGAGAAAGAGAGAGATGTATAAACATAACATAAATGTATAAATATGACTACATTATATATAGATACAGTATCTCTCTATGTCTATCTGATAGTACCCTTCATGCCGATCTCTAGATATGGTGAAGGGTATGTGATAACGTGGGGGATGCACAGTATCCTGATCCATGAAATAACTGTCCTTTAATAATAATAATAATAATAATAATAATAATAATCTGCCTGCCTCTATGTAGAGGTGTGAAAATTTAACCCGTGTGTTGTCCTCGGGTCAAATTGACCCATTTCAAAGTGTTTTATATCTGAAATATGGATTTCTTTCAACCAAATAACCCAAAAATAACATGGATGATTCTTCAGGTAAATTAATAATTACTTTCATTTAATTTTTTGGGTGTTTTATTGAATCTTATAGCAGTTGAATTCTTTTTTTTTAATGGTTTCAAAACAGTATCCGGACTAAACTTTGACATCTACCCATCTGAGATCCACTCAACATCCTCTGATGTTAACTATCAGTCAAAATAATTCGTAATTTCTCAGTTTTAAGCTAAAAATGTATGTATAATTTGATATAAATAAGGTTTGTTGACCATGAATTTCAAGAATAAGTGTAAATTAATGTTATTAGTGTTATTAAACCAGCTCAGGTTTTTTAAAAAAAAGCACCAAAAGCTGGAAAAAGTGAGAAATAAATCAGAAAAAGCGACAAAAACATCACAATTTTGATCTGGAAGGACAAGTTCATGGTTAACGGGAAGACAACACGAGGGTTAAAGAAGAAACATCCAAAGTGTTCAGAATCAGAAATAACAGACGACAGCAGTTGTACGTGAAAATAAATGGACTTTATTTGTCTTGCTTTTCCTTTTTGGTCTTTTCTCCTTTTTCTCAGTTGGTCCGAGCTGGAGTGTGTCGTACCTCAAAGCTTTTACATTCACATTGAACATCACATTACATAACAAAAGGAATAAATAACATATGTACAGTTTAGCCGCCACACGACGACGTTGAAGATCTCGTTGTGTCGTCCCGCAGCGTCTTACTGCCCCGGAGGGGACGTCGGTGGTGGTTTAGAAGCACTTGCGGTGGACGATGCTGGGACCGGCCTCGTCGTACTCCTGCTTGCTGATCCACATCTGCTGGAAGGTGGAGAGGGAGGCGAGGATGGAGCCGCCGATCCAGACGGAGTATTTACGCTCCGGAGGGGCGATGATCTGCAGAAAAGAAGGAAATCAGGTTGGTGGATTTCATCGCCTCACAGCAACATATTCGGGGTAGCAACTAACTAGCTGATTATCTACATTGTCGATTAATCGATCTAGCGTGACCAGACGGCCTGAAAAATTCGGGACAGTCCCGAAATCCATGCAACGAATCCTGAATCTCGCCCTAATTGTCCCGAAAATTAGAGCAAAATCTCAAGAGCAGACTCTGGAGGAGTTACAGTCTGATGTATTTACCTGTTAGTGTCTCCGTGTCTATGTATTTACCTGTTAGTGTCTCCGTGTCTATGTATTTACCTGTTAGTGTCTCCGTGTCTATGTATTTACCTGTTAGTGTCTCCGTATTTACCTGTTAGTGTCTCCGTGTCTATGTATTTACCTGTTAGTGTCTCCGTGTCTATGTATTTACCTGTTAGTGTCTCCGTGTCTATGTATTTACCTGTTAGTGTCTCCGTGTCTATGTATTTACCTGTTAGTGTCTCCGTGTCTATGTATTTACCTGTTAGTGTCTCCGTATTTACCTGTTAGTGTCTCCGTGTCTATGTATTTACCTGTTAGTGTCTCCGTGTCTATGTATTTACCTGTTAGTGTCTCCGTATTTACCTGTTAGTGTCTCCGTGTCTATGTATTTACCTGTTAGTGTCTCCGTGTCTATGTATTTACCTGTTAGTGTCTCCGTATTTACCTGTTAGTGTCTCCGTGTCTATTGTATTTACCTGTTAGTGTCTCCGTGTCTATGTATTTACCTGTTAGTGTCTCCGTGTCTATGTATTTACCTGTTAGTGTCTCCGTGTCTATGTATTTACCTGTTAGTGTCTCCGTGTCTATGTATTTACCTGGAAGTGTCTCCGTGTCTATGTATTTACCTGTTAGTGTCTCCGTGTCTATGTATTTACCTGTTAGTGTCTCCGTGTCTATTGTATTTACCTGTTAGTGTCTCCGTGTCTATGTATTTACCTGGAAGTGTCTCCGTGTCTATGTATTTACCTGTTAGTGTCTCCGTGTCTATGTATTTACCTGGAAGTGTCTCCGTGTCTATGTATTTACCTGTTAGTGTCTCCGTGTCTATGTATTTACCTGTTAGTGTCTCCGTGTCTATGTATTTACCTGGAAGTGTCTCCGTGTCTATGTATTTACCTGTTAGTGTCTCCGTGTCTATGTATTTACCTGGAAGTGTCTCCGTGTCTATGTATTTACCTGTTAGTGTCTCCGTGTCTATGTATTTACCTGTTAGTGTCTCCGTGTCTATGTATTTACCTGTTAGTGTCTCCGTGTCTATGTATTTACCTGGAAGTGTCTCCGTGTCTATGTATTTACCTGTTAGTGTCTCCGTGTCTATTGTATTTACCTGGAAGTGTCTCCGTGTCTATGTATTTACCTGTTAGTGTCTCCGTGTCTATTGTATTTACCTGGAAGTGTCTTGTATTTTCCCTTTAATGGATGTTTTGAATAGTTTTGAACTGCTCACATAGATATCTGTGAATTAGCCTGTTGCTGATTAAATAAAGCTGCCTTCATCTATCATTTACAGGTGTAATTTTCAGGCGTCCACATACTTTTGGCTGTTTAGTGTTTGAGGGTTAGTTACCTTGATCTTCATGGTGCTGGGAGCCAGAGCCGTGATCTCCTTCTGCATGCGGTCAGCGATACCCGGGTACATGGTGGTGCCGCCGGACAGCACGTTGTTGGCGTACAGGTCCTTACGGATGTCGATGTCACACTTCATGATGCTGTTGTACGCGGTTTCATGGATACCAGCGGACTCCATACCTGTCCAGGTGCACGGCAGAGAGATTCAGGTTAGGCATGACAAGATTTCAGAGTGGACGTTCTCATTCTCCCATCAGAGGATGCTGAGACAAACAACAAGGACTGGGTGCTGAAGTCAATACTTCTTAGGCACCGACCAGCCGTATCGAAATCTGCGTAATTCAATACCTAAGGAGTAAATCTCATCAGCGTCAATGAGCCAATCAGCATGCAAATGAAAATGTAAATGTGCTGTATTTATATAGCGCTTTTCTAGTCTTAACAACTACTCAAATTCCTTTTACATAGTACAGGAACCATTGACCATTCACACACATTCATACACTGTGGCCAAGGCCGCCGTACAAGGTGCCACCTGCTCATTAGATACACACTCACACACATTCACACTCCGATGCACAGCATCGGGGGCAACTCGGGGTTCAGTGTCTTGCCCAAGGACACTTCGACATGGGACTGCAGGGCCAGGAACCACCAACCTTCCAATTGGCAGGCAACCGCTCTACCGCTGAGCCACAGCCGCCCCATGCAGCACGCTTCTAGCAAGATCTAACTATGCTTGTGATTGGCTGTCTAACGTTACATGTCATAGAAACACGCAGGAAAAACTCTACATTACACACAGCGGTATCAGTATCAAAGTCGTGGTATCGGTACCAGTAGGATACGATACCATGCACTATATACTACACACCGATGAAGGAGGGCTGGAACAGGGTCTCGGGGCAGCGGAAACGCTCGTTGCCGATGGTGATGACCTGACCGTCGGGCAGCTCGTAGCTCTTCTCCAGGGAGGAGGAGGAGGCGGCGGTGGCCATCTCGTTCTCAAAGTCCAGAGCCACGTAGCAGAGCTTCTCCTTGATGTCCCGCACGATCTCACGCTCAGCTGGAAACGGAGAGTAAAGATCAGACTTTGTGCCCCAAAAACAATACCACATTTAAAGAAATGAAATCAGAAACTACTCAAAAAGCCCAAGTAGGAGTGTTCAAAGATGGTCAAAGATGGAGTATTGATATCAAGACTTTGTATCAAACTAGGGCTGCAACTAACGATCATTTTAATTGTTGATTATTTTCTCGATTTATGGATTAGTTGTTGTATAAAATGTCAGACAATTGTGAAAAATGTTGATCGGTGTTCCCAAAAGCCCAAGATGACGTCCTAAAATGTCTTGTGTTGTCCCCAACTCAAAGATATTCAGTTTAGTGTCACAAGAGGGGAGAAACTAGAACAATATTCACATTTACCAAGCTGGAGTCGGAGAAGTTTGACTTTTGTCTCGTAGAAAATGAACTTAATAGTTGACAAATAACCGATTAGTCGATTGATGTTCGCAGCTCTACATCAAACTGAATACGCTTCCATTTAATACATTAATTTAAATAAAATAAATAAAATAAATTAAATAAAAAAATAAATAAAATTAAATAAAATTAAATAATTAATTTCTAAGCTTTTTTTTCGGGACACATGCAATAAAAAGCTGCTTTATATATATATATATATATATATATATATATATATATATTTTTTTTACTAATAGGAGAGAAAGGGTTCACGTCTACAGCTAACGTGCGTCTAGAGTTTAGGACTTGACACTGGTGCTGGCGTGAAGCGTTTACCGGTTGTGACGAAGGAGTAGCCACGCTCGGTCAGGATCTTCATGAGGTAGTCGGTCAGATCCCGACCGGCCAGGTCCAGACGCATGATGGCGTGCGGCAGAGCGTAGCCCTCATAGATGGGAACGTTGTGGGTCACACCGTCACCAGAGTCCAGCACAATACCTGAGAGCACAAACACAAGAAACCTGTTGGAGCTATTCATTATATGATGGTTTTTTTACCAGAGCCTAAAGACGCCATTGATCCTTCTTGTGAAATGTTTGTATGCCGAGAAATTGGATTAATAAACCTCCCAGAATGCATCTCTGCCTGCTTCTCTTATTGACCGTAAATTCAGAAAAATAAGTGTAACACTAGTGGTAATAAGCTGGTGTCCGCGGCGTACTGGTGGTAGAGGAAAAAACAGTAAAAAATAAAAAAATATTTTAAAAAAAGCGACAAAAACATTTTTAAAAAGGGTCAAAAAAGGGACAAAAAGTCAGAAAAATGGTAAAAACAAAAGAGACAAAAATGGTAAAAAAAAAAAGTGACGACAACATAATAAAGTGTCAAAAAAAATGGACAAAAATGTCAAAAGAAATTGTGAAAAAGTGTCAAAAAAGGTACAGAAATGTAAAAAATAAAATAAAATAGGTACAGAAATGTCAGAAAGTGTCAATAATGTACACTAAAATGGTAAAAAATAGGGAGAAAAACTTCACAAAAGTGTTAATTATCTATTTTGACCCGAGAGGACAACAGGTGCATGGTCGGCGGGCGGAGACAACACGAGGGTTAACTTATTAAAAAAATGTAATTAATGTAATTATAACGGCTTTATCTGACCCCACGCAGAATAACAAGCTACACGTCTTGCTTTTTAAAAACATTGGAACAAATGTCTGTTTTAATCACTTTGTTTTTAGGAACTTCAACTGTTTTGGGCCTTAAATAAAGTTGACTTGACTCACCGGTGGTGCGACCGGAGGCGTAGAGCGACAGCACGGCCTGGATGGCCACGTACATGGCGGGGACGTTGAAGGTCTCGAACATGATCTGAGTCATCTTCTCCCTGTTGGCTTTGGGGTTGAGCGGAGCCTCCGTCAGCAGGGTGGGGTGCTCCTCGGGGGCCACGCGCAGCTCGTTGTAGAAGGTGTGGTGCCAGATCTTCTCCATGTCGTCCCAGTTGGTGATGATGCCGTGCTCGATGGGGTACTTCAGGGTCAGGATGCCCCGCTTGCTCTGGGCCTCATCGCCCACGTACGAGTCCTTCTGACCCATACCGACCATCACGCCCTGAGAGGGGGAGAATGAAGAATGTTGAATAAAGTGACAAAAAATGGTTGAAGTCTCTTTTATATAGACCTTAGTGGTCCCCTAATACTGTATCTGAAGTCTCTTTTATATAGACTTTAGTGGTCCCCTAATACTGTATCTGAAGTCTCTTTTATATAGACCTTAGTGGTCCCCTAATACTGTATCTGAAGTCTCTTTTATATAGACCTTAGTGGTCCCCTAATACTGTATCTGAAGTCTCTTTCCCAAAATTCAGCCTTGGTGCAGAATTACAGCCATTAGAGCCAGTCCCACAATGAGCTTTCGTTAGGACGTGCCATTTCTATGTCTGTAGCTTTTGCCCCTTATGACCTCATAAGGAGCAAGATTCCAGATTGGCCCATCTGAGCTTTCATTTTCTCAAAGGCATGTGTTATGTTAATGTTAAAAACCTCATACAGTGCCATTTTCCTGCCATGGGACTTTTAAATGGATGCTCTTGTGTACCTGGTGACGGGGGCGACCCACGATGGAGGGGAACACGGCCCTGGGGGCGTCGTCTCCGGCAAAGCCAGCCTTCACCAGGCCGGAGCCGTTGTCACAGACGAGGGCGGTGGTCTCATCGTCGTCACACATGTCTGCGGCTTCTGGAAGAGAAAGACGGGGGTTGAAAAAGTTACAAATAATTGTTGGAAAAAGCTTAAAAAAATGTGAAAAAATTAATAAAATAACGTTGAAAAAGTGACAAAAAATTGTTGGAAAAATTGATTAAAAAAACGTTAAAATAAGTGACAAAAAATAGTTGGAAAAAGCTTTAAAAAAGTGAAAAAAATAATAAAATAACATTAAAATAAGTGACAAAAAATAGTTGGAAAAAGCTTTAAAAAAGTGAAAAAAATAATAAAATAACATTAAAATAAGTGACAAAAAATAGTTGGAAAAATTGATAAAAAAATGTTAAAATAAGTGACAAAAAATAGTTGGAAAAAGCTTAAAAAAAATGTGAAAAAATAATAAAATAACGTTAAAATAAGTGACAAAAAATAGTTGGAAAAAGCTTTAAAAAATGTGAAAAAATTAATAAAATAACGTTGAAGAAGTGACAAAAAATAGTTGGAAAAATTGATTAAAAAACGTTAAAATAAGTGACAAAAAATAGTTGGAAAAAGCTTTAAAAAAGTGAAAAAAATAATAAAATAACATTAAAATAAGTGACAAAAAATAGTTGGAAAAATTGATTAAAAAATGTTAAAATAAGTGACAAAAAATAGTTGGAAAAAGCTTAAAAAAAATGTGAAAAAAATAATAAAATAACGTTAAAATAAGTGACAAAAAATAGTTGGAAAAAGCTTTAAAAAAATGTGAAAAAATTAATAAAAACGTTGAAAAAAGTGACAAAAAACTAGACATTTGGCTGAGTTTTACATATGGGCTGGGTGATAATTGAGAATTTTGTTCATTATCAACCAATAATCAATTATCAAAATGCAGCTCTACACTTAATCATCTATTTTGTTAGTTATTGTATCATTTCTGACCAAAATCTATTTTACTGCTGCTAGCCAAAAGTTTAAAAATAACCTATTTTTCATAGATTAATTAGCTTCGGCTGCTCATCTCATTAATTTGCACCACACAGACAGACCTTTCGGTAGTTTTAGGAAAATATAGTTTTTCATGTTTCTTTGAGTTTTTTCCTCTTTCAACACTCCTTGTTCTAAATTGTATGAATAATAAAACGGATAATAATGACTATAACTCTGTCTTCTTAATCATCCTCTCTCGGCCCGGTAGTGTCTGGGTGTTTATCATTAAACCAGGGCTGTAAACAGTTTACTCAGCCTGTAATTACGTGGTCATTAAAAAACAAACAAGAAACACTGTTAACCGTCATTAAGTGTAATGATGCCTTCAAGTGCTCCACATAAACTCCGACATCTGAACACTTTGTCAGGAATTTAAAAACACAAAAACAAGCTCGCTGTAGTACTGTTTAACAACGTAAGTCGATCTGGTTCCCTCCTAGGATGATTGTTTTAAATTAATATTTAAAATATTTCCACTATGTTTATCTCTACTGTTCTTGTTCTTTTTATTTGACCTCAATACTGACAGTTTGTCTGTAGGCTTGAGACCATAGACCGTTAATATTAATATATATAATAATAATAATATTATATATTATCAATATATATATACAGTCTATGCTTGAGACTAATAGAAAAGGAAACATGTTTTGATTGATAAAAAGCTTTGGGAAAAAAAAGATTGTGTAAATTATATATCTTACTGCTTTGAAAAACGTGAATTTTGGCTATAATTAAGAAATCACAATTTTTACTGTAACTGATGACAAAGCTTACACGGTTAAACTCTATTTGCCCAGTTTTATGTTGCATTATTAAGTAAAACATAGACTTTCCGACAACGCCTGAATGCAGCAGGTCTGGCTCCCTGGCAAGAAGTCTCCCTGTCACAACAAACGTTTCTAACCGTTGAAGGTGAACAGAAGCCGGCTGCGGTTCACTGCCAGCTCCCGTCAGTTAACCATCACTTAGCGACATTTACAATAAACCAGACTCCATTAACTCAACAGCTAATTCCACCTCTCTCCTTCTCTCCACCCGCCCAGCCCACCTCGCCACCCAGCTTCTCCACGCCGCTTACCTCTGGTTGTCTCCGGCTGTCAGTGAGGGATCTTTAACCGCTGCTGGTTCCAGATGGAGGGGTGACAGGCAGCGCCCACCGGGGTCCTTATATACCCCGTGTCCTCCATACCACCCGGGGAGGTTTTTTCTCCCCAGACAGCCGTTAGGAATGTCCGAGTATTCGACAGGAATTCAACCGATCCCGTCGTCCATATTTGGTCGCGCGGTTGGGGAGGGCGGCCGGCCGCACGCAGGCAAGCACACAGGGGCTCGCGCGCCGGGAGGGCCATATATGGAGAGGAAGACCCCGCGAGTCGGCCGCGGAGCGCTCGAGCCCGTGTATGGAGCGAGACCAGACCGACCGTTACTGGCGGTTGTGGAGTAGTAGTAGTACTAACACACACATACACACACACATACACACACACAGAGACACACACAGAGACACACACACACACACACACAGAGAGAGAGACACACACACATACACAGACACACACACACACACACACATACACAGAGACACACACACACACACATACACAGAGACACACAACACACACACAGAGACACACACACACACACATACACAGAGACACACAACACACACAGAGACACACACACACACACAACACACACAGAGACACACACACACACACACACAGAGACACACACACACACACACACACACACACACACACACAGAGACACACACACACACACACACACACACACACACACACACACACACACAGAGACACACACACACACACACACAGAGACACACACACACACACACACACACACACACAGAGACACACACACACACACACACACACACACAGAGACATACACACACAAAACACACAGAGAAACACACACACACACACTCTGCAGGAAATACACACGCCCATTCAAAACGGATTTATTTAATTATTTTTTTTTTTTTTTTTTAACCGAAATCTGAGATTAAAAAAATCTGATGTTTGATCGACAAAACATTTCTTCGGTTTTGTTCTTGTTTTTTAGTTCAGTTATTTTGACACTGTGAGGACACACACACACACACACACACACACACACACACACACACACACACACACACGTTGTGTATTTCTTCTGTGGTTCATTATGTAAAGACTGTAACAATAACCACTGTATAAAAAATAAAAAAAAATTATATAAAATTTGACATGTAATTTGAACCATTTGGATGGAAAGTAATACATTAGTTGCCTGTTACAGCTTCTAAGTAACTGTGTTACTGGACTTTTCTCCATCAAATGTGAGAGTGCTGCTTTCTCTGTCAGTAACAGTAAGAAACATGTAACAGAATAAGCATAAAGCGCCAAAAACAGTCAAAAGTCAAGACCTGAAAGGAGAGTAAAAAACCTAAAGTAGATTTCATTTAAATGAAATGAGTTGATGTAGTTAACCAATCATATTTAGTGTAATTACTTTAAATTAAAGCAGCAGACTAATTTACGTGTCAGCCATAGTCCTACTATCGTCATGTCAACATATGACAACAACATGAATGAATATTGTTCTTAACTCGGCTTCTTCAGGGAGGATTTATTCATGCAACGTCCTGACCTTTATTTATAATAACATAAAGGGGTCTGGGACGTCCAGCCGGTCGGACAGCTGCAGCCGGGGCACCGAGACCTCCGAGAGACAAAGACTACAGCCCCCCCGGCTGTGTTTATCCAGCTGTTAACCGGGTTCACCGAGTGTTAATTCACAGAGCTGCACATCAGAGATTTCGGGGGGAGGAGGAAGAGAAGAAAGTTGAAAAAAAGTTACAAAAAATAGTTGGAAAAAGATTCAAAAATGTGAATAAATTTATAAAATAACGTTGAAATAAGTGACAAAAAATGGTTGGGAAAAGCTTCAAAAATGTGAATAAATTTATAAAATAACGTTGAAATAAGTGACAAAAAATAGTTGGAAAAAGATTCAAAAATGTAAATAAATTTATAAAATAACGTTGAAATAAGTGACAAAAAATGGTTGGGAAAAGCTTCAAAAATGTGAATAAATTTATAAAATAACGTTGAAATAAGTGACAAAAAATAGTTGGAAAAAGATTCAAAAATGTGAATAAATTTATAAAATAACGTTGAAATAAGTGACAAAAAATGGTTGGAAAAAGCTTCAAAAATGTGAATAAATTTATAAAATAACGTTGAAATAAGTGACAAAAAATGGCTGGGAAAAGCTTCAAATATGTGAAAAAAATTATTTAAAAAAACGTTGGAATAAGTGACAAAAAATAGTTGGAAAAAACTTCAAAAATGTTTAAAAAAAAGTTGGAAAAAGTTTAAAAAATGTGAAAAAAAATAATAAAATAACGCTGAAAAAAGTGACAAAAACTCGTTGGAAAAAACTTCAAAAATGTGAAAAAAAAATGATAAAAAATGTTGGAATAAGTGACAAAAAGTAGTTGGAAAAAGCTTAAATGTGAAAAAATTAATAAAATAACGCTTAAAAATTTGACAAAAAACAGTTGGAAAAAGCTTAAACAATTTGAAAAAAATAATAAAATAACGTTAAAATAAGTGACAAAAAATAGTTGGGAAAAACTTCAAAAATGATTAAAAAAAAAGTTGGAAAAAGTTTTAAAAAATGTGAAAAAAATTAATAAAATAACGCTGAAAAAAGTGACAAAAAATAGTCGGAAAAAAATTCAAAAATGTGAAATAAATTAATAAAATAACGTTGAAAAAAGTGACAAAGAAATGTTAGAAAAGCTTTAAAAAAATTGAAGAAAAATAATATGTTAACGTGTTAATAGTTAACGGAATTTCACACACGGGTTGGGTTTAGGAAAGAAGAACAGGGGTAGTGAAAAGCGACGGTTAAGTTTAGGAAACGTCACACGCGGGACCCGATCCCCGGTCACCTGGGTGAGGGTCCTGTGTTTGAACCCCCGACCAACCTCCCTACACAGATTTTTGCTGTTTCATAATACTCGCTATGGTGCAAATTCACACAGGGTGCAGGGCAATGGAGGCCAAATGGCGTTGATAAACACGCTAAAAAGCGAGAATACGTCTTGATAACACGCCAATAACGGCATACTGGCGTGTGGTACATACTCCGTTACATGAGATCAGTCTGGCAAGACAGAAAACTTCATAACAAGCTAATAATAAACTCAAATTACGCTAAAATAGAATAGGGAACGGCCATTTTTGTGGCGTTGACATTCTCTGGTTACCTGCTGTGTTAATGTTTCATTAAGACGCTCCACATGAATCAGGATTAATCACCAATAAAACTTTTCAATTTAGCTTTTCAGTTCATCTTATAAAATCTTATCAAAATTGAGATTTATACAATTTAATTTGAACTTACAGCTTGTGCCCTAAAAACCAAAATAAACTAGGCTCAAGTATCAGGACCAACGCAGAGGTTGGACTACTGGCGTGTCATACAGACGCCATTTTATGAGTTCAGTCTGGTTCTACACAGCGGCAGTCACTGTTGTGCATACAGCAATAAATACGTGGAATACATACGAATTACAGTGCATTACTCTTTGTAATTATATGTACGAATAGTTCATGCAAACAGCCTGAACTATTGAGATTTTATCTCACCAGATAAAAGCCGAAGAGGACAGTTAAGTGGAGCTGATGTCCCTAATCTAACCTACTTCCACTATTTTTAGGCGAGCTGGACCCTGAAAGCCGTCTGAAAGTGGATCATCACGGAGGATCCCTGTCACCCTGACGTCTGCCCCTCGTCACCAGACAGGAGGAAGTCCCGACTGTAGTAGGCCAGCTTCTGGACTCTACAGGATCGGGTTTCTGTCTCTTTCCAGGTCTGAAGGCTCTGATATCAGACGGCAGGAAGCCAGAGAGTAATTTAAGTCACTGCAGTTTAGTACAGACATAACGTAACGTTTATTTAGAAAATAGCACGTTTCAAAACGAAGCTGAAGTGCAGAAGCGGGCGTTACCGGGAGGCCGTCGGCCGTCACATCTGGGCTTCCAGGTAATGTTCGTAATTGGCTCGAAGGACAAATTCAAAATAAGGTTTTGATTTCAAACCGCTCAGATCATCCAGCTCCAGCAGCTCTTTGACGTCCGGCAGGTACGTCTGCAGAGAGACACCTGAAACACAAAGATGTTAAGAGTTAATCCTTTAATGATTAAGGATTCAAGAATACAGGGACACATCTGGACAAAGAATCACAACCAGACCAATTTTGACTTACAACTAGGGCTGTGCAATGAATTGAATTTCAATTTTGGCTCCCAACAATCACCAAAATAGTACAATAGTTAGTTATCTACCTACCCACCCACCCACCTACCTACCTACCCATCCATCTATCTACCCATCCATCCATCTACCTACCCATCCACCCACCTACCTACCTACCCATCCATCCATCTACCCATCCATCCATCTACCTACCCATCCACCTACCCATCCATCTACCTACCCATCCATCCATCCATCCACCTACCCATCCATCCATCCATCCATCCATCCATCCACCTACCCATCCATCCATCCATCCATCCATCCATCCACCCACCCATCCATCCATCCATCCATCCACCTACCTACCCATCCATCCACCTACCCATCCATCCATCCACCTACCTACCTACCTACCCATCCATCTACCTACCTAACCATCCATCCATCCATCCATCCATCCATCCATCCATCCATCCACCTACCTACCCATCCATCCACCTACCCATCCATCCATCCACCTACCTACCTACCTACCCATCCATCTACCTACCTAACCATCCATCCATCCATCCATCCATCCATCCATCCACCTACCCATCCATCCATCCACCTACCTACCCATCCATCCATCCATCCATCCATCCATCCATCCATCCATCCATCCATCCATCCATCCATCCATCCACCTACCTACCTACCTACCCATCCATCCATCCATCCATCCACCTACCTACCTAACCATCCATCCAATGTTGTCTTTTGCAAGAACACTCTTATTCTGTCTTGTGTTGTGAATGACACGTGCATGCGCCCCTCCGCACGTGCACATCCGCCCCTCCGCCCCTCCCCAAGCCATTAACTCTCTCAGCTTAGCGGGGGTGCATACCGCTCAAATCCAACATGAAAAAACATAGTAATGTTCCCTTTTCATTTTGTTGTTAATCTGTGTGTAAAATGAGCAGAGACGTTGGATCCCCTGCTTTACGTAACATTACACTAAGGTACCGTCTATGTGCTGGATTTTTGGATCTGGGTCTGGATTTCCAGGCTATTTTATGCTGGATCCTGGCTGTACATTGGTTTGTTTTCTACTGAGTTTTTTTTCCCTCAGCTGACCCCGGGGGTGGGGGGGGGCTCCGTAGTTTTCTAACACCAGCGTCACAAAGTTTCTCACCTTCTTGGATGAGTTTGAGGAGGATCTTGACGAAGATGCTGTCCTTGGCGGCTTCCAGAGGGTCGTCCGTCCCGTCAGTGGAGGACCAGCTGCAAGCACACGGCGTTAAAGTCAAACAGCACGTAAAAAACTAATAAAGAACTGCGATATTCCCTGCATGTCTCCTCCCTCTCTGTCCCCATTCTCACTTAGCTGTCCTATCAAATAAAGGCGGAAAAGCCCCGTCGGTACACGATCCGTTCTGCGCATGTGCAATATGTTCGCGCATATGCAGATGATATCATGATGAACGCAGATTTACGACACTGCACGATCTGTTCCCGTAGACAGTTAAAGAAAGTCTGTTCGCCTCCACCGGAAAGCTAACGTTAGCTTAGCTAACAGCTAATTCGGCTAACCGCTAGCTGAGACAGCATGTATCAGACCCGCAAAAGTTAAAATAACCGTTTAAATATATAACAGCTGTTACGTCAGTTCTACTTTACGTTGTTCTCATTTGAAATACAATCACTCAATACTTGTCTTTATTATTACTGTAAAGTCTTAATTTAGCTGTTAGCTGCTTTTCCCACTGTTTAGTTTGAGTAACGTTATTTTAGGCTGAATCAAGCTGTCAGCTAGCGGTTAGCCGAATTAGCTGTTAGCTAAACTAACGCCGTTAGCTTTCCGGTGGAGGCTAACAGCAGACCGCTACTGTGGAACAGATCGTGCAGCGCCGTAAATCCTCGTACATCGTGATTATCATCTGCGTATGCGCGAACATATTGCACATGCGCAGAACGGATCGTGCAGGTAGGACGGATCGTGTACCGACACCCCCCCAAAAAATCTTAAAAAAAAATAAATAAAAAATCAGCGGCGTGCTTAAGTACGCAGGTACGTGGAGACACAAACCTACGCCGGACCCTCCGCCGTAGCCTGGCGTGCACCTCTCGTAAAACGGGCTTGGCAGCGTTGCATTTCTCAGACTCATTTCCTGGTTTCTCCTTCTCCACAAAACATGAAATCAAGGAGAGGGTTAACTTCTCCTGCTACAGATGTCCCACCGTGGTCAGAAAGGACTGGAGACACTTTGTCTCTCAAGTATTAACATCAGGCCACTTACGTAAGCTACGGCAAAAGCTCTACGTGGAGCCTCTGCAGGACTATAGATCACGCTTTACCGCAGGGGGGGGACGGGGGACGGGATGGGACGGGGCCGTCAAGTGGTGTTTAAATGAATAATGTGTTGAAAGTTTCTTTTTTCAAAAATTAAAACATGTCTGAAAGGATCCATTAAAATAAAAAATGAATCTAACATTTTAATAGCAAAGATAAACTGACCGATATGTGGAGAAAAAAAAAAATAAAAAACTTCATTTACACATTGAAGACAAGCTTACTATACACTAGTTTGGGGTCACAGTTCCAGCTCCTCCTCTGGGGGCGCTACTGAGCACTGTACACCAAAACCAGCAGACTCAGGATCAGTTTATTCCCACAATCCATCTCTCTGATGAACAGCTGACTACTGACCCACAGTGTCAGGTTCAGTTCTGGTCAATAACCCAGTAATCACTGCCTCCAAATAGCACCTGGTTACTGGTTCCACTATTATTCCACTTATTTATTATTTACTCATCATTCCCATTCTCATATCTCACTTATTATTTGTTATTTATTCATTCTTCATTCTCATTTCCTATTTCAGAACTGTTCATACTGTTCATATTATAATAACATAATACTATTTATTCCAGTACCCTTTGCACTTTGTTCCACATTTAAATCATTTTTATTGAACTCTTCATTGCATTCATGCCTCTATATTGTTTCTGCTTAGTGTGTGTATATATTAGTGTGTATATATATTAGTGTGTATATATTGTTTGGTTGTTTTGTGTGTGTAAGCACATTGTGAGCAACGATGCTCCAAAGAAAAATTCCTCGTATGTGTCTTCATACCTGGCAAATAAAGCTGATTCTGATTAGAAATTTCCATTGCACTCCATGATAGACAGAATACCAGCTGAGATCAGTTGCTGATTGTTTTTTTTAACCAGGGCAGCAGTACATTATTACATTATGTGCTTACATAACTGCAAAAGGTTCTTCAATGTTTCCTGAGTTAGTTTTTTAAAAATGATATCAGATGAGTGAACAGAACGAGCCTTTGGGACATCGGATGAATGGCTGCTGATGATGGGCAATGTAGATATTGCATTAAAGATCATCCCCCCCCCACTCAGATCAGCTGGTGTTCTGTCTATAATGGAGTGGAACGGAAAATTGTAAGTGACCCCGAACCTTTGACCGGTAGCGTAGGTAAGGTAGCCGTACAGTTAGGCTTAAGGATTCACCGCCATTCATTTTCACCCATCCGGCCCAGTTTCATTTTATACAGTACACGTTGCAGGGGGTCTAATCCGTCTCTCCTTCGGCTCAGGGGTCTAATGTCCTAATCACGACTAGGTACAGTGGTGCTCAAAAGTTTACATACACATGCTTAAGTTGACTAAAAAGAGGAATAAAAAAATCATGTGTTGGAAATTTATTTTAATACCTAAATTAAAAAATGAGGTAAAATCCAACCTTTAAGGACACCAATTTTCTTTGTGAATGAATAACGTATTGTAAATAAATAAATGTTCTTATTTAAAATACAGGGGTCATAAGTATACATACCCCTATGTTAAATTCCCATAGAGGCAGGCAGATTTTTATTATTAAAGGCCAGTTATTTCCTGGATTCAGGATATTATGCATCCTGATAAAGTTCCCTTGGCCTTTAGAATTAAAATAGCCCCACATCATCACATACTCTTCACCATGCTTAGAGATAGGCATGGGATACTTTCTATAAAATCATCTCTCAATGCAAATCAAACCAGGTATTAGTCTAACTGAAATAAAACCATGCCTATCTCTAAGCATGGTGAAGAGTATGTGATGATGTGGGGCTATTTTAATTCTAAAGGCCAAGGGAACTTTATCAGGATGCATAATATCCTGAATCCAGGAAATAACTGGCCTTTAATAATAAAAATCTGCCTGCCTCTATGGGAATTTAACATAGGGGTATGTATACTTATGACCCCTGTATTTTAAATAAGAACATTTATTTATTTACAATACGTTATTCATTCACAAAGAAAATTGGTGTCCTTAAAGGTTGGATTTTACCTCATTTTTTAATTTAGGTATTAAAATAAATTTCCAAAACATGATTTTTTTATTCCTCTTTTTAGTCAACTTAAGCATGTGTATGTAAACTTTTGAGCACCACTGTAAACATGACAGGAGTGTCTTACTCGTCTCTCCTGAGCGCTTTGCCGAAGATCTCACACTTCAGCGAGTCAATGTCCTCAGCTTCCTCCTGCAACACAAGCACAGAAAAATCCACAAGAGTTGACTTCTAGCTGCCGCCGAGCCGAGACCGGTCGAACGCCAAGACAGTCCGATGAATCAGGAGGTTTTACCTCGTCGATGTACTCCAGCAGATCCAGAGCTTTCTTGAAGTCGTACTCGTTGGCTCGCCTGTTGTCATCGCAGATGTACAGCTGAGGAGAGCAGAAAAGAGGAGAGCAGGCTGTGAAGTTACTGTCAGCATTTTGACGCGGTCATTCCCCGCTTTACGGCAGTGATCGGTTTCAGAAATGTTAAACAGGAAATCTGGTTTCCTTCTGTTCTGTTATGGGATTACAAAAAAACAACACTGGTAGATTTGCTCTGCAGGAATCTGACTGGTTCTGTTATTAGGACTTTAAGAAGGAAAAACAACCACATTCATAGTTTAAAGCAACATTTTTGGACAAAAACATGCTTTTTTTTGGTGAAAATGGGACAAAATTGCATGTTTAGGGCTATAACTAACAATTATAGACAGACAGAAAGACACTCACAGACAGACAGAAAGACACACTTGCAGATTTGAGTTGTCTTCGGAAAGGTTTTCCGTTATGATTTAAAGCTGTTAATGGAACTGCACGTTCTGTGCATGTTAAATATAAATGTGCTGTATTTATACTTTGACTACTCAAAGCGCTTTTACATCATACAGGATACATTCACCATCACACACATTCACACACTGTGGCCGAGGCTGCCGTACAAGGTGCCACCTGCTCATCAGATACACACTCACACACATTCACACTCCAATGCACAGCATCGGGGGCAACTCGGGGTTCAGTGTCTTGCCCAAGGACACTTCGACATGGGACTGCAGGGCCAGGGATTGAACCACCAACCTTCCAATTGGCAGGCAACCGCTCTACCACTGAGCCACAGCATGTTAAATGACGTTGTCGCTGGTTGTTAAAGTGCATCGATCACATGCAGACATGTCCATGTATGAACGGGTCAACTGTGTGTGTGTGTGTGTGTGTGTGTGTGTGTGTGTGTGTATGTTCACCTGTATGAGGTTGTGAGCGCTGAGCAGAGGCATGGTGTCGGGGTTCAGCTGCTTCTCCTCCAGCAGCTGTCGGGGCAGAGTCTCCTGATGCAGCAGGAAGCGCTCCTGCTCCACGATGTCTGATTGGACAGATACATGACAGCACGCGGTCTGGTTACAGGTCTGAACGCCACGCTGCAAAGCTCCCGCTCCATGTCTAATAAGTGAAGTTCTTTGGGTTTTTCACCAGTAAGAAAAGTGGAAAAGCTGCTAAAGGTCAGATCCTCGTTCTGTTAACCCTCGTGTTGTCTCTACTTTAACTTGTACTTCCAGGTCAAAATTGAAAATGAACATTTTTTTTGTGCTTTTCCGATGTTTTTTGTCGCTTTATCTGATTTATTTGTCACTTTTTCCAGCTATTGGCGCTTTTACAGGGGTTTTACACTTATTCTTGGAATTCATGGTCAACAAATCTCATTTATATCAAATTATAAGTTTTTAGTTAAAAAGGCAGAAATTATGAATTATTTTGACTAATAGTTGACATCAGAGGATGTTGAGTGGATCTCAGATGGGTAGATGTCAAAGTTCAGTCTGGATACTGTTTTGAAACCATTAAAAAATACTTCAAATGCTATAAGATTAAACAAAACAACCAAAAAATGAAATGAAAGTAATCATTAATTTTACCTGAAGAACGTTGAATGGAATCATCCATGTTATTTTTGGGCAATTTGGGTGAAACCCTTTTCATGACGTTTATTTCAACATACTATGACTTTTTTCCCAACATACTATGCTATGAGGGTACAAGCGGCCGAAATGGGTTTCCTCAGGAGGGAGGGGGGAGGAGGCCTCGGGGAAGACCCAGGACTAGGTGGAGGGGCGTCCAGCTGGGAGGAGGCCTCGGGGAAGACCCAGGACTAGGTGGAGGGACGTCCAGCTGGGAGGAGGCCTCGGGGAAGACCCAGGACTAGGTGGAGAGATTATATCTCCAACCTGGCCTGGGAACGCCTTGGGATCCCCCAGTCCGAGCTGGTTAATGTGGCTCGGGAAAGGGAAGTTTGGGGTCCCATGATGGAGCTGCTGCCCCCGAGACCCGATACCGGATAAGCGGATGAAGATGGATGAATGGACTATGCTATGACTGTTTTCAACCTAATGTCTGTTCTGGCACAGTGGCTCAGTGGTTAGCACTGTTCCAAATGGCACCAGCAAGTAGTCACAGCCGACTCTGAACCAGGTTCGATTCCCAGTTTTCAAACTATTCTCACTACGTCGCCTTCTTCATGCCAGCAATCAAGCTTTTCAGCTTTTAGCTTTTTGGTGTTCACAAGCACTTTCTGCAGGAAAGGCATTTTCTAGTTTGACTTCCCACTTGATTTTTACTACTGAGACATTTGTTGTGATTGTATTATTCTTTTTGTGAAGTCTTTGGGTGTCTTTAAAAGGCATCGACACATAAAATGTATTATTATCATCACAATCTGAATACTCTATTGATCCCCTCAGGGAAATGATTTAGTTTAACGAGCCGGCGTGTGGTAACCAGCTCATGGTTTTACCGTCGACGTGTTTGTTGAGTTCGTCCTCCTGCAGGTCGGATGCGAGCACCGTCAGCTTACTGAGAGCCAGGAGCGTCTTCTTCTTCACAAAGTACCGCGTCTCCCCGTTGGCCTGGCTGCAGAGCGTCCTGTTGGCCTGCAGACACACGAGACACCGCGTCAGTCACAGCATTACAACAGTTATTTAATCACGGAAATGATGGAATAGTAACTTGATCGACTGATTGGCAAATGTTTTGGGGATTTTGATGGTGTTTTCTGTTGTAGATAGATTAGATAGATTAGATAGATTAGATAGATTAGATAGATAGATAGATAGATAGATAGATAGATAGATAGATAGATAGATAGATAGATAGATAGATAGATAGATAGATTAGATAGATTAGATAGATAGATTAGATAGATAGATTAGATAGATAGATTAGATAGATAGATTAGATAGATAGATTAGATAGATAGATTAGATAGATAGATAGATAGATAGATTAGATAGATTAGATAGATTAGATAGATAGATTAGATAGATAGATTAGATAGATAGATATTAATTGAAGAAAAATGGGAAATGACGGTGTTCCAGCAGCACACGTACATCAGTCACACAACACAGAATATAAATGAGATACTAGGAAAAATATACATACATACATACAATATCCATGAAATAATAATAATAGGAATAAAATAAAGGAACAAATATTTGAATATAGACAGAATTGGAAAACCAAAATGTGCAACTGCTTAAATAATGCTAAAATGTAAATAAACCAATTGTGCAGGTTGCACTTAGTGCAGTAGTAGTATAGTATAATATATAGTATAGTGCAGTACTAGTATAGTATAATATATAGTATAGTGCAGTAGTAGCATAGTATAATATATAGTATAGTGCAGTAGTAGTATAATATATAGTATAGTGCAGTAGTAGTATAGTATAATATATAGTATAGCGCAGTAGTAGTATAGTATAATATATAGTATAGCGCAGTAGTAGTATAGTATAATATATAGTATAGCGCAGTAGTAGTATAGTATAATATATAGTATATTGCAGTACTAGTATAGTATAATATATAGTATAGCAGTAGTAGTATAGTATAATATATAGTATAGCGCAGTAGTAGTATAGTATAATATATAGTATAGCGCAGTAGTAGTATAGTATAATATATAGTATAGTGCAGTAGTAGTATAGTATAATATATAGTATAGCGCAGTAGTAGTATAGTATAATATATAGTATAGTGCAGTAGTAGTATAGTATAATATATAGTATAGTGTAGTACTAGTATAATATATAGTATAGTGCAGTAGTAGTATAGTATAATATATAGTATAGTGCAGTAGTAGTATAGTATAATATATAGTATAGTGCAGTAGTAGTATAGTATAATATATAGTATAGTGCAGTAGTAGTATAGTATAATATATAGTATAGTGCAGTAGTAGTATAGTATAATATATAGTATAGTGCAGTACTAGTATAGTATAATATATAGTATAGCGCAGTAGTAGTATAGTATAATATATAGTATAGTGCAGTAGTAGTATAGTATAATATATAGTATAGCGCAGTAGTAGTATAGTATAATATATAGTATAGTGCAGTAGTAGTATAGAATATATAGTATAGTGCAGTAGTAGTATAGTATAATATATAGTATAGCGCAGTAGTAGTATAGTATAATATATAGTATAGTGCAGTAGTAGTATAGAATATATAGTATAGTGCAGTAGTAGTATAGTATAATATATAGTATAGTGCAGTGGTAGTATAGTATAATATATAGTATAGATAATAAATAGATTAAATTAAAATATATTTGTTTTGAAGTGAACTTAAGAGCGCTGCGTTATGTTGTCAATGTAAAACACGTCATGTTGACATCCCTTTCCGTTGAATATTGAAGTTCATAAACACGTGTTTTGGCATTGAGAGGCAGTGTATCCACAGTACTGGACGGGGGTATTTTTGTGCATTAACAAAGAATATTTTTGTGATTAAAGACATTTCAGACAACAGCATTTATTTGAGTATATTTTTTAATTTTGCCTATTTATTCTTGCCTTTTCTTCTTTCACAGTGAACTACTTTTCTGTCTTGTATTTTAGTTTTTTTGTATGTTGTTCAAAATAACCATTTATTCATTAATTCATTCAAAAACTGTATGAAACAGCTGTGCAGTCTGTGGATGGTGTTTTTTTTGTTTTTGTTAGGGCTACAAAGTTTTGTCCAACGGGACTATTTAAGAGCGTGTGCAGCATCTACCACATATTCTTCCGTTATTTATTTCCTTTTTAACTTTGACAAGGGGGTTGTGTTTTCAGCTCGGTTTGTAGGCCGGTTGGTTGGTTTCTCTGACCGTCGGCAGGATTACTGAAACTACAGGACCGATTTTCATGAAACTTGGTGGAAGGGTGTAACATGGGCCAAGGAAGAGTGCATTACAATTTGGAGCAGATCCGAATCACAAGCCTGGTACACGGACCTTTTTTAAATCTTACTTTCGTTAAAATTAGTTTGTCAAAACCAAAGTCAGACTGTGGTTAAAACCAGGAAGGCTGATGAACACTTCTTCCTCTTGCATGTGTGTGTGTGTTAACTGCAGGCAGGAAGGAAGCTGTGCAATATATGTGTGTGTGTGGGTGTGTGTGGGTGTGTGAATAATGTAGAGGCAGTAGTATTGGGGCTAGTTGTTGTCAGCATCAACATGTTTAAAGCGGCTAAAAACAGGAAGGAAACTGAGAGGGTGTTTCTGCTGTTCTACGCTGTGGTGGCTGCAGACCCAGAAAGTGAGGAAGAAGGAAGGAAGGAAGGAAGGAAGGAAGAAAGAAAGCATTTTATAACCTTGTGTGTAGTCTTCTTTTGTAGTTTTAGAGGACATCGTTTTTTAGACGAGGTAAAAACAGAAGAAAGACTTATGTGAGGTCATGTGTCCCTGTGGCAGAACGAGGGAAGACTGGAAAGAAGGTAACAAAGGAAATGTAGGATGGAAGGAGGGAAGACAATAGGGAGGAAACCTGAAGATAACCACTGAAGAAAGATCAGATATGTAATTAAAAGGGAGGAAAAAAGGTATGAAGGAAGTAACAGAGGGAAGAATGGATTGAATAATAAAAATCATAAAGAAGGAATAAGTGAAGGAATGGTTGACTTGGAGAAGGGAAGGATGAAGATAAATAGGGAGGAAGGAAGGAAGGAACGAGGAGGGTAATTATAAAGGGAAGGAAGGTAGGGGGTAAGTGTAAACGGAAGGAAGGAAGGAAGGAAGGAAGGAAGGAAGGAAGGAAGGAAGGAAGGAAGGAAGGAAGGAAGGAAGGAAGGAAGGAAGGAAGGAACTGTAAAGGGAAGGAAGGAAATAAGGAAGGACGAGGGCAAGTGTAAAAGGGAAGGAAGGTAGGAAGGAAATAAGGAAGGAAGAGGGCAAGTGTAAAGGGAAAGAAAACAAAAGAAAGAAAGATTAAAGATAAAAATAAAGGACAGAAAAACAGACAAATAGCAAACAAGAAAGAAAGAAAGAAAGAAAGAAAGAAAGAAAGCAGTGAAGTAAATAAAAGTAAAGAAGTGATCTGGGAACATCAGTTGTTAAGGAAGTGGAACAAGGGAGGAAGGATGTGTTTTTCAAGAGGATGTGGTTGTGGTTTGGAACAAGCGTGTGTGTGTGTGTGTGTGTGTGTGTGTGTGTGTGTGTGTGTGTGTGTGTGTGTGTGTGTGTACACTTTGGTAGTCGTGCACGTGGATGTGGTGCAGCCAGCTCAGGTGCTGGTGCGACTGCAGGAAGCTGGCCAGCTGCTGGTGCTGTGCGGCCGGCTGGGACAGCAGCTTCCCCCTCTTCCCCTTCTCCATGTACCAGCGGAACAGGAAGTCAGCAAAGTTCTGCGACAGGAAGTGACAAAGAGGAA